>QNGE01001917.1:34228-136215 GCA_008508345.1 Paragonimus westermani | reverse complement strand
TTTCGATACGGTTCCTGCGTAGGGCCTGCCAAAATGGCTTCGGGTATTCGTTGCAATCAATGCAGTCAGTGATGAATTCGATAGATTCCTTCGCCTCTGCCAGACGAGTGGTGAACTTCAGGTACTCGTTGAGCGTCTCAACAATCGCCTTAGCTATCGCCAACTGACTGGCCAGTGACCTCGTTTCTCCGTAATAAGTCTGATCGATATCTCGATCTAACTCTACTAACTCCTTATATAATTGTAACGGCCTGAAGATGAATTGTCGAAAACATATGTTCACCTGTATGTTCGGCATTTATTGCGAATAGCTGTACCACTTGTCTGGCTGGTGGCTTCACTGATTGATGGTCGCTCTAGACCAGTAGTGCTTAAAGAGTCTGCTAGGGTTCCCTGAGGTAAAAGTAGCTTTCATTTCCCTAACTTCATCCGTTAGCTAGACTTTACGGTCAGCGCCCAGGCTACTATCCAGCCTCCTACTGATGTCCGTCCTAAACTCGTTATACGAGCGACCGTGAGAAATTTTCTGTCCAGCACCTAATGACTCTGGGGATTTCTTTGAAATCGGATGTTTATATAATCCACGAACCACGTTACCTGTTTACCGAATGGTCCGTGAGATTTGGGTCCAGTAGCTGTTAAGATCTTCGCGGTCCGTATCGTTAAGTTTACATTCTAGGTCAGTTTCGTACTCATGTTTTACTAGTGGCACAGTCAGTTTCTGAGCGGCCAGCCGTTGTCATTGGGTTCGCTGCTCACCTAACTTAGGAACAACACAACACGTTTGTGGATGTAGAGGGAATCGAGAACCGTTCGGATGTGGGTTGCACTCGATCAAGTTATGTTTATCGTGCGTGTTGGGTTATTGTCTAAGGTCTAGTGGGCGCGGTGGTCATAAATAATAAGTGGACGAAAACGAGGCGGAACTCAGGGTAAGGTGTACATCAATGGCAAGAAAGTAATTTCTGCTGACTCCACATTGCATACCATTTTTGTTGATGTTTGTTTTGTTACTTTCTCTGTTTTAACGAAAAGGGACGTGTATATCAGCTGAAGTCGGCCACGACGACAATTATGACACTATTTCTGTCATTGATTAATCCTTGCGGTTACATTCTTCGACATCTGTAGTCAAAGTCATATTATCTTTCTTGGCTCATGCATGATCGTCAGGTTGAGACTACTGAGATCAGTAATATGCTAAATGTTTTCATACCCTGTACACGAAGTCACGTAGGTTGTGCACTTAGTCGCTTTTCAAGTTACACGGAACGAGCGCAAACAAGGCTAGACAGGTGCTCGCAAATGGTATCCGAGCTCTCTTAACCGATGAAGTGAAACTACTCTTAAAAGAGGCTATCTGTTCCCAATACACATCGTTTTACTTACTCGTTTCTCACTTGGTGCTCCTATTACACCGAAAATGCTGAGTTGGGCTTTACAGCCCTAAAACAGTATCGTACGAACGGTTGCGTAGTACACCTTGATGTTTAGCTGGATAGGGTTATCGCGATATACAAGCCCTACCACCGTTAACATGGCAGAATAGGTGAGGTACTGATGACAATACTAGATGTTACGTTTTACTCACAGTTTCTGACCCAGGTTGCCCGGCTTTTTTATATTATGGTTTCCATGACCCCATAAGGACTTGTCCATATCCTACCTACTGTCAGATCCACTTTTAACCTGGTTTCCCATTGTAATAATCTACACTTAAGTCTCTGTATCACTTCTACCAGCATGGTTACTTTTGTAGCGACTATAATAAATGATATTTTGATAGTCGCATTCATCTGTACATTTTCTATGATTTTGATTTTGTACCTACTTTTGTTTTAGTCAAGCTACCCATTTGTAACATCCGTCCCGGGGCCAACACACAACTCGCTCCGTGCCTCGCTAGCTTGACGTGCCTCTCTGTACTCTCTATTTTCCAGGGTCGGTAATAATATACGAAGTCAACGCGCTGAGACTTGGCTTTTCACTGTCGATCGATTGTCGATAGTGCTAACTGACAGGGTTGTATTTTGTTGGATCAGTTCCAACACTTTTGTGACATTTGTGTTTTGTCGAGGCCGGAAACATCGATATATAAGCTTCTTTTCACTTTGGAAATACCTTCTAGATATGTCGGTGTGTTGCAATCTATGGCATGTCTGTGTTGTTAAAATCTTTGACTCTTCTCCGTAACTTCATCAGTTTTTAATTCAATTTTCGTCTAGTAATTCCCTATTGGGTTCAGGCCTCAAATCTGTTGCCCTGATTTGCAGATCGTTTGCAAGGTTTTGATTGAGTAACTATGTCGGCGGACGATAGCTGTGATACATTTCGTATATTGATTTCTTCGGATAATCACTTGGGTTTTGCAGAGAAGGATGGAATCCGTGGTGCTGATTCTTTCAGAACTTTTGAAGAAATCCTTTATTTGGCCAAAACCAATGACGTGGACTTTATCTTTTTTGGTGGTGACATATTTCATGAGAGTCGACCGTCCATGAAGACCACACACGAAGCCATCCGACTGCTTCGTGAATACTGTCTGGGCGAGAAGCCTGTAGCATTCGAAATGCTCAGCGATTCCAGTGTTACATTTGCCAATACAGCGTTTCCCGTTGCCAATTACCTGGATAGAAATATAAATATAGGAATTCCTGTGTTTGCTATCCACGGAAATCACGACGATCCAAGTGGTCCCGGCGGTATTTGTGCTGTGGATCTTCTTCATTCCGCCGGTTTGGTGAATCTGCTCGGTAAAACGTCTTCTGTTGAGCGTTTGTTCATCAGTCCACTGCTGTTGCGCAAAGGTTCTACGCGATTAGCTCTCTATGCCCTCGGTGCGATACGTGAAGAGCGTGCACATCGTTTATTTCTGAACAACATGGTCACGTTCTATCGTCCAACAACCGATAATGTGGATGATGATTGGTTCTCTTTATGTGCCGTGCACCAAAATCGGTCCCGACACGGTCCCACGAATTACCTACCAGAACAATTTCTACCTGATTTCCTAGATCTGGTATTATGGGGCCATGAACACGAATGCCGCGTGGAACCAGAGTGGAATTCCTCACGAAATTTTTACGTGGTTCAGCCGGGTAGTTCAGTAGCAACGACATTATCGGAAGGAGAGGCGCGAGAAAAGGCGGTTGCTTTACTGGATGTTCGAGGCAAAGAGTTCAAAGTTGGTAAACGTTCTGCGGTCTACACTCTCGTTTTAATGTGTTCCTTTGCACTTCCAACAGATTCATGTGGACGTCTTTGATCATCCTTAAGTTCTTCGTAGATGGTTACTTTAGTTACATTTAAGATACTCGCTATCCCTGTGTTACATCGCCTCGCTAAGCTCAAGAAAGGTTAGATTCATGAAAAACGTGCATCATCCCTCCGACTGAGGGTGCATTGACCACAGTCTTAGCTTGCATCGACACTTGCGGATAATTGACGGTCGCGATGGTTTCAGGCCTAAAGTCTGCCTTCTCTTCGGTTGTCCTGGAACTGTCTTCTTCATAAGGGAGTATCAGTTCATATATTCTTACAAACAAGGACATATAAGGAAATAGAAAACAGAACAAAAACATAGGTTTTGAGTAAGAATAAAGATGAAGTGTATAAGTATTTACGTATGATGAAAATCGGTCTATGACTGAGAAGATGGTTCGGTTTGTGTCTAAGCTAGACCCTTAGCCCATGAATTATACAAAAATCTATAATCCATTACGAATTTGATTGGCTTCATGACGCTTGAGCCTGTCGGGCATCCAGCAGGATTCTTACAGGCGTCATCGGGAAAATCTAGTTGTATTATCAAGTGCCTATGGTTTCGCCCGGAAGATTTAGTCGGTTGGTTGTGGATGGTGAAGTTCTCGTTTGTTTTGTTATCATATCGTCACCTAGTGTACTACTGACAGCAGTATCAGAAACAGTCAAGCATCTACTATTAAGCAACACTGTCTCAAAAAATGAACGACGTCGCCTACTGATCGGATAGTAGCCGAGATATCTGCATATCCAGGTGTGAGCTACCTTATTAGAAAACTGGCCTCTGATTTTCAAAATCTCGGATTAGCTATGGGATCTTCAATATCCTTCATGTTTACAAGTGAGCATATGGCACACTTTAAAGAGCAAGCCTTGTAACAACTTGAAAAAACCACCAACTATTTGTTTGCGCCATGTAGGTGTTACTTGAGGTCAGGCGGACCCATTTTTGCACCACCTAAGTCAGATCGATCTCGCAATCCAGTGGACAGTGGAACTTTATTTCTGTGTTGTCCAGCTACCATTTTCGGGCTGTTCGACCCATAGGATGGAACAGATCCCTAAAATTATTATCATATATATATATAATCATATAGTCGGATCATATATTATCATGGTATATAGAGAGCGCGAGAGAGGCTAGCGATCAGATCATAACGGAGTTAGAAGTAACGGTCACGGTGGTGAACGAGGAATACTCAAAACATCTTACTATATGTGGGAGAAGCATTCAAATCAGTACAGAAGGTACTGTTCCATCTATTTACTTATTGTTGGAAGGAGTTGTTTTTCGGAATGGGACGACTCTGAGTGAAATGTTCAAACACTTGCCTATTGAGAGAATAACTGCTTACATGAAACAAAATTCAACACTGATCATGTTAGCTGCGAGTCATGAAGTTGCTTCGAAAATTTTTGAAATGATCATACAAGGGTTTGTTACTCCACAGAAGGCTCATTCGGAGGGGCCAGAGATGCCGTAAATGAACTTGATGGCCCCGACTTCCCTGATAATTGATGACCGGTTTGGGACCGATAAAACCTACTTGTGTTGGTAGCTGAGTCTAAATTTCAAATCACCTACTTCCGTTATTGTTACATTGCTATTTAATAGACCTATCTGACTGCTTATATTAATGTCATTTCTGTTTTTCTACGTCTCCGGTGTGCTGCAATTAACAGCACGAACCCTAATCCATATACAGTTGACTAGTGGCCCACTTACCTTAACGCCGTTTAGTTGTTCGCGTTAAGCCTGCTCTACCTACCACCAAGTTTGCAACTGGTCTGTCGAATGTGACGAACTGTCTTTGTCACGACTAAAAATGTTATCAATAACTGCGTGTCGGTAGCCAACAAGTCCTGAAATTGGAAATACGATATGTAGAGGAGTGGGTTCACCGTGCACAACTTCTTGAAATTGTCTTGAGAAGATCTAGCTTCCATACTGAGTAAATGTTGGCCTGTTATGGATTATCTTGTCTAGCTGTTCATCGCTTTCATAGTCCCCTCAGTATTTGCGTATACTGCTACAGTTCACATACTCCCTTATCACAGTCCTGAGTGCTTATGTTCCCACAACTGTGTTTACTGCCGTTCTTCGCGTGGTTTGGACACAAGCTGCTGGAAAGCTTGGAATACTTAAAGACGTCTCTGGTTTTTGAAGTGTAAAAGCATCGCAAAATCCTAGCTTGATTTTTATTGGTATATCTTTTTGAACAGTTAAAATCGTAGTTTTCACCTCGGTTGTCAAGGCCGACTATCTTTTTGATACTGATGATATCAAGTGCAATTTTTTCTTGAAAATCAGCTGAATGTCTCCACTTACACGAGGTTGAAATGAAAAGCACTGGATTATGGGAAGCACATAAGCAGATACTAGTACTTCATTGACAAACAGCTGTCGACAAAGTAACTATTGGAAACAGTTGGTTGAACATAGCAGTAAGAAGACGGACATTGGTAGATGCTAGCATTTCGTATTGCCTCTTCAGTACCAAATAACAATAACCAGGAACATATATATATATATGACACTAATAGGATGAGGGGTGAAGAATGAAATAGCAAATGAGGTGAAGAACGACAGGACAGAGTTATTAAGTCCAAGGGAGTCTAAGGCCTACATATACTTGTTTTGTACACATAACGCAGGCTTGAGACGAATAATCGCGACCACCTCAGCAAAACGCAGGAAACGCGGATTAGTGTGGCGCATTATAGTTCCGAATGTTAATTTTGGATTAATCCAGTGGCCAGTGGCCAACATGTGCCTGGCGATAGACGAGGCCGGAAGCTTGCGTGCTCCCGGGACGAAGGAAGTAGACTGCGCAGTCACATCCTGAATCCATTTCGGCAGATGTTCTTTCATCCTAGAGTTCAAGCACCTGTCGGTTTTGCCGATGTAACTTTCGCCGCAGTTACACACAAATTGATAAATACAGTGTTTGTTTGCGCCAATAGGTTGCTCTCCCTTTACTGAAGGTAACGGTAGCTTTCGAGTTCGGTCAACGACTACGATTTCAACCACATTGTATGCTCGCTTAATGGGTGTGACGAGACGTTTTTTGGTTAGAAGTGAAGAAGTGTCACCTTTGAATGGTAGTTCAATCCCATTAGTGTTATATAATATGTTCCTGGTTATTGTTATTTGGTACTGAAGAGGCAATACGAGATGCTAGCATCTATCAGCGTCCGTCTTCTTACTACTATGTTCAAAGTAACTGTTGTTCAAAGTTTTAAAAAAGGATTACAAGCATCTTGCCGACTACCGGGTAGTGCATGATGCGAGTGGTGATGCCACCGTAGTTCTGATCACCAGTTGGCTGCTGTTATTTGCATCCATCACCGGAAGCAGATATCGTGAAAACGAAGGGTAATAAAGTATGGTTCAACTAAATACGAATGGAACGCAAAGCAATGGCGAAGGAAAGAGAAGTTGAATTGTTGGGGGGGGGAAAGAACACTGAGATTAACGTTGATACTGCTGAATTTCTGGCTAATACAACGAGTTCGAGGTAGGTAAGCTTGATAAATTTAGCTTCATCACAGATTTATGGGGGAAGGCAAACATGGCCTGGCTTGCGTTTGCTGAGCCCTGTGGGAGAGGAGTCAAACTAAAACGTGAGGGCTCACTCTATAATTGCATATACCCCGGTAACCTTTTCACAATTCTGTTTGCCATTTTATGACCAGAGCGATATGTGAATTTCGAAAGGCCTGTTACGTATGAGTTCTGCTTCTCACTCATGACTCGTTTTGGCTAATTTTTTGAATTTTCCACTGGTCTGTCCAGGAAACGCAACGACTACAATGTATGCCATCATACGTTCACGTAGTACAAAACTAACGGAAGTAATATATATATATGATCCTAGGTTGATTGTCTTCATCATTGGAGACAGAAATACGTCAGTGGTTCTCACCGATGTTTCGATACCACCAAGAAAACGCAAACCCTTGTCAGGAAGAACGAAAGCAGAGGGATTGGGTACTTAACTACGAAAAGTGACTACGCCTTTGTTCAAACATTCAACAACAAGCTGTTTTCACCTTGCAAACAAACAACCGAGCAGTAAGTAGAAATAAGACATCACCAGCGAGACAGCTTCTTCACGGCTGTCACTATCCCCAAACAGTAGATGGCCGTACTTCACAAACAACTCGTCCAAACAACAACAATGTTCATACCACTAGACCCGATTAGCCGCCATCGCACCTAACGTCTCCAGCCACCTACGCTGTGAGTCGCGATGTTCCCAGTCTGGGAGACGAACCTGACCTACAGTGGCCCACCTCTCCGTGAACGATTTCATTTCTCTGTGCCCGGTCATCATCTGTCCACCGCGAACCTTGCGCCAGTCGGCCGCATCATCGGTGACGGGTGCTTGCGGACAATCGAATGGCTCCCTCAGTTCATGGCCTATCTTTCTACTCCTATGTAAGCGTGAGGGTTGAAAAAGGCCTCATTCGACAATCACTACCAAATGTCCTCTTCTATGATGGTGATGATGATGGTCCGCTTCTAATTCCTTCACTGCCTAGTCATTAGTGCCACCTGATGGGAGCGATCGGGCGCATATATCAGTGGTCAAATATCTGAAGACGTTTCACGTCTTCTACCCTAAGTGGCCACGTTCCGCTGCTGTAAAGCAGTTCAGCCTTCACTGTGTCCCCTTTATGCGCGACTCTTGAGCGTCAGATACATCTCTGTCGCCAGAGGTGCCCCAGATTAGCGGATACCACCCTAGCTTCGGAGATACACGCTTCTATTTCATTCCCTACACTTCCACCGTCGCCGATGCAGCTTCCAAGGTATACAAATCGGTCAACAACCTTCACGATGTCATCGTCTAACTATAAATCTACGTAATCCTGACAATCTTGCAGAATCACTTCGCATTTTGAGGCTCTAAAGCGCATTTCGAAGTACTTAGGGGAGTGCGAAATGGTTTGCTGCTTGAAAATTGTCAAACAGTAACATCTTGTCGTTAGCATAGTCAAGATCGGTCAGTCTCGCACCAAGTAACAGGTCCACACCAACATCTTGTGAGGGCCCTTATTTCGTCCATCACAAAATTAAACAAAAATGGTTAAAGGGGACAACCTTGACGTACGCCGCTCCTCGTGCTGAGGTTGTCAGACAGTTAACCATAAACTCTAACCTAGGTTGAAGTATGGGACTGAAGCGCCGACAGTATGTTCACATACTTGATCACTACACCTCTGTGTTTAAGTGACTCTGAAAGTGTGGATTAATCCACCGAATCAAACGCACCTTTATGGTCGAAAAAGACGGCAACTGTTGACCGGCGGTGCAAATGACGCTGCTCCAGCATTCGGCGAAATGTAGCGGTTTGATCAATGCATCCCCACCCTCGGCAAAACTCTGTCCGTTCTTCCCTAATGGTTGCTTCCCGAGCTGCAGTGAGACGACAAAGTGTAAGGGGATGCCAGAACCGTAGTAATGACCGGAGTCGAACTAATTTCCCTGTGGTTTTCGCGAAAGCTCCTGATAACTTTCATTAATACAGGAACTATTATCGAGTGACCCCAACTCGGGGAGATGGTTTCCGCCGTCCACACAAGTTGAAACACTTGAGTCAATGGGTCTACTAACGCATCATCAGCGTCTTCATCATAGCAGCCTTGAGACAGACCGGAAAGCACTGTGGCTTGGGCTGCCGCTCACTTCAACGGTAATTTAGAATATTCTGGAAGAAAGGTTGCTGAAAAAGTTGGCGTAATAATAATACTAATAAGTGATCAGGCGGAAGAACTATAAATGGCATGGGTGCAGGCAGCCGCTGACTGCTGCTCACCTCCCTCTCGGAAAACGTTTGTAGCCACCACTTTGAGTGGCCAGGGTGGTCCCAGGCAGGTAGGCGATGCCTAGCTGCTTTGCCCAATGAAGCAGTTCGTGTCTCCATATTTTCTGACTAAGTTGTTGCTTGATCACCACGTGGTTTTACCCAGCTGTTGGTGGTCTCATTGTATAATGCCCGTTACAGCAAACGCTCAGCTGGCCTACGGAGTAGGTGACCCAACCATCGCAGGCTGTGTACCTTGATTAGTTGAACAGTTGATCGCGCCTCCCGAGCGTTCCGGAATATGCACCGACGAACGACCGTGTTGCTCACGTGATCATTCCACTTGGTGTGAGCTGATTGGCGGAGATAACGGTAGTCAAACATAACCGGTCTGCGAACAGGCTAGGTTTCCGAACCGTGGGGAAAAACGGAACTTACACAAGCGACTACAACCGAACGTCTTTTGAGTGCCACAGCTGACGTAGGTTGGCAAAAACAACTCGTGCTTTGCTGTACTCACTTATATTAGCAATATTACACACTGGCGAGATAGTGCTACTAATGTCTTGTCATCTTCTTTGAAAGTGCTGGCACGTGACCATCTGGGTCAGCGGCCTCATCTTGATTGACAGCCGAGACGCAGTAGCGGACTTCAATTTTAGCGGGTATTGCATTGCAAGTTTGCGGTGGTAACACATTAGCAGAAGGAGGCCAGTCAAATTGCTTTAGTGTTCCAACCGGTGTTTTACTGTTCCGCATTTATTGTGAATAGCTGTACCACTTGTCTGGCTGGTGGATTTACTGATTGATGGTCGCTCTAGACCAGTAGTGTGAACATGCTTAATGAGTCTGCGAGGGTTCCCTGAGGTAAAAGTAGCTTTCATTTCCCTAACTTCATCCGTTAGCTAGACTTTACGGTCAGCGCCCAGGCTACTATCCAGCCTCCTACTGATGTCCGTCCTAAACTCGTTATACGAGCGACCGTGAGAAATTTTCTGTCCAGCACCTAATGACTCTGGGGATTTCTTTGAAATCGGATGTTTATATAATCCACGAACCACGTTACCTGTTTACCGAATGGTCCGTGAGATTTGGGTCCAGTAGCTGTTAAGATCTTCGCGGTCCGTATCGTTAAGTTTACATTCTAGGTCAGTTTCGTTCTCATGTTTTACTGGTGGCACAGTCAGTTTCTGAGCGGCCAGCCGTTATTGTCACTGGGTTCGTTGCCGGGTTAGGTTGGGAACAAACCGACAACATCCCAGCGCAGGCTATTCCAATTGTGTGGTCCAACAAGAACGACAGTCTTGAATGGAGCCACGTCACGGATAATTGACTGCTGTGCAATCTGTCTGAGACCTGATGTGATTCGCAGAAAGGATGCACCAGTCATAACGATGAAGTATGTGATGTCTAAATCTCATTTTGACCACAAGTAGCTTGTGCTCAGTGCACAGTTACAACAACTGCCCATTACTGTCCGAATATTGTGACGCTACCCCAAACTTTTCACCCAGTGGAGACTCGGCCCTAACAAGGTCCGCCTACGCATTCATAGCGTGGACCAGCATATCAAAACTGTGTCGACCGAGGGATGGCGGCCATATCCGAGTAAATGGTGTCCTTGACACCGACGTCACTACATCAGTTGGAGCACAAACGGATACGACGAGATCTCTGTGTTTAGCATCCAGAGCTGGCCTTAACAGAACCTGCTAAGCGAACAGCACAGACTGTGCTGTTAACGAGAATCCACTTTACCAATGTCGTTGCGGCCGTCGATTTGAAGATCATACCTGTTTCAGCCCGACCGGTGACGGCGGCTGTGGAGTCGCCCGAAGTGTGTAACCAGTGTCGGCTTGATAGTGTAGTTCCCGTTAGTTCCGTCTGTTGACTGTTCTCTCGGATTATAGTTTTTGAAATACGGCAGACATCGATATTCAGCGAGTCTGGCGTTCGTGCGAGAGCTTGCTGGCAACCTATTTCTTTTGATATACAAACGTTGAAGACACCTATAGTTATCCGCATTATAAGTCTAAGCAAGGGACGGAGGAGGCCTAAGGCTGAATGGTGACAGATTGAACTTACTGGCATAGTGTTGTCGTGACCAATTTTGTTTGCTGTAGTACCCACAGAGTACTTGCTAGATATGTGAATCGTGAGGGATCTGTAGACGAAATTTGATAATACAGTGGAGAGGGGTCAGCAGCAGCACGTTTCCGCCCATCCACCCTGCTGTATTCAGGAGATAAGGCGAGCTGGTTTGTACTGTGAGACGGCCGGCGCAGTATGGAATTATTGGTATTGTGATTATTCTTGGTTGTGTATGAGCTAAGATACTGCCAGGACGTCCGGACCAAGACAGGAGAATGATTAGGGTGGCAGTATACCAAAATCGGTACTTTTTCCGGAGAAAGATTCCAACCTTCTTCCAACCCCCAACCTGGAGTACCAAAAGACCGCGCCTTGTCAGACTTCTACTTAATGGTCTACTCGGTGTGAATGACTGTCAGCATGATCGTCACACCGCTGGGTTTAACCCAATAGGTTATCGAGATGCGCAAGCGATCGCATTGCGTCCAGTTCCGATCTTATGGTGGCAGATCGTAGGTTGAAGAAGTTTGCGACTTACTCCACTTTCACATTTATTCACGTTGTCCAGTGATCGTCTGCAGTGTCATCGAGAAATAGAACTCTTTAACACAGAGGTTCGTGAGAATTGATGGATAACAAACCATTTGGTGTATACACAGATAATTCGGAAGATAGGTGTGCAACTCGACCGTTGTTACCTACGATTTGTAGTCGTTGTTATCCATCAAGTTTGTTCGTTGTCTTTCTAGACTTAACTAGGAGCGTTCTGCGGAATCAAGCATAAACACCAACCGTGTTACACTCTCAAGCCGGTGTCACACATTAGTTTCTGGCACAAAGCAACACACGCATGCTGACAATGACGTAACGAACAGTGGGTTGATGTATGTAAGATCGATCAAAGCCAGTGAGTCATGGTAAGCCGAACCATAAGTCCTTTTGTCGTTTATCATCCGTTCACGCTGATCCAAGCGCGAGTTGCTTCTCAAGACCAGTGACAATCTGGGGACACTGCCTACGATGTTATAGTTGAGTCAACCGGGGTTTAGTGGACTGTCAAACTCAAATCATTTCGGCGTTGATCGCGTCACCAACCCTTGTGTACGTCCAAGAGTGAAGTGAGAAGTGAAACACGGATGAAGATCAGGGGTATCAGGTGCTTGAGGCATATCTGAAGAATATATGCAGAGATGTTAGATGTGTGTACACGAATGGTAAACAGCTGGAGGAGCTGTAGTACCCTACGCAGCCGGTAGAACACTTGCCCTGGTTGCATGTCACTAGATCTCGTTATTGCCGACGCGTTTTTTCCCACCACACACCAATGCTCTTGGGATATCAGTTATCGAAGACTGACGCTGAACATTCTTTCCGTAGGTTTACCACATTTCGTGATCAAAAAGAGTCACTCGCGCAGTTTGATTATGCACTCGGCTTTCTCAGAAAGATGACATGCTGGAGTCATAGTTCGCGTAATTTAACCGTGCTCATCCGGGCTTTAACGATGCAGTTTGTGATTTGATCAAACATCACACCGTCGCTGACACACCCTCGAACACCGTTGAACCTCTCGAATATGTTAGGTGGCTCATGGTGAAGAGTGAGTGCAAACACAGACTACCACCAGTTATCTGACACTAGCTCATGCGGAGTGCAAAGGTCGTAGCAACCTGACGATCCAAAATATATTATTCATCACAAATACCTGAAACTTCTCGTCAAACTTCACAACTGAAGGTAATGTGGTTGGCGCAGTCTGTCTCGAAGTTTAGTATTTTTCAAGGCGTTTTCATACTCCGACGTTAACAGCCTATCCGGACGTTATGTAAGATCTCGCTCGGTGTTAAACTTACTGTGAATGGCGTTAGAACTAGATCATTTTCCCCACACCTCAAAACAACTAGTGTCTTTCTGATTTGTCAGATTCTGCCCGTTTTGCCGTTGGCCTATTCACATTTTTGCTCCTCGTCTTCCTTCCTTCTGTGTGTGGTCGTTTGATCACAACAACGCATGTTCACCTGCTTTTGGGCTCCGTGTTATTTCTGGTCTTGAACTCATTTCATGTATGACCTAATTGTATACACTGACAGAGTGGAAATAATCCCAACTCTCCGTTTCTGTACACACTATCAAGAAGTAGAGGAATCCATTGTGCTGAAGTTTCCCGTATGAGAAGCGACCTAGTTCCTGTAAGGCAGCAAGCGATAGTTTTGTTGCTGATCGTTGTTAAGTAGTCTGTAGTTTCAGATTGTCTTATTTGCTTAGATAGATAAACTGTTTCGTGGCTAATTGTGCGATCAACGATTCGGTGTGGTTGGCCAAATTTGAGTAGACTCGCATCTGCACACACAGTCCAGTTCATATTTTCGATGCGGTCCGAGGTTTAATGTGAGATGGGTGGTCACACCAGAGCATTCAGTAATTGGTGGTATGCAAACTGTTCGTTCTCTATTCGGAAACACTGGGGTCATTCATTTTTTGTACGGAGGCTTTTAGTATTCGTCCTAGAGCTATACTTTTCGTTCACTGATAATCGAAGTAACTCAGGATACCCTGAACTGGTCCCCCATGAGTCTATTTTGTCAGAACCACAAGGGATATTCAGAATGATATTTTTCGGAGAGTGTTAGTCTGATACATTCTCGCCGTTTTTTAGTATGTGGTTATCATCTGGGCATGCTCGTAACAAGTGATTCACATGCAGCACAACTCATCTTGTCCTATCTTCACTCCCGGACACCCTCCGATTCGGTCATTGACTGGTACCTCTTGACATTTTTGGACACTCGCTTAGCCAGCAATTCTCGTTTCCTTTTTACAATAAGTTGAGGTCGGAACTTCGTGCAGACAACTCCAAAACTTGAATTCCAGGGAAAATTAGCCACGTTCTCGCTGTAGATTATGTGTGCATTACCGCATTGTCTTGTTGAAAGGTGACAGGCGCATACTTTTGTGGTGCAACAAGTGATGATGAAAGACGCCCTTATGTATTATTGCAAATTATCGAATTACACTTTTCGTGAGAGATTGTTGACTTATTCAAGTCATTAAGTCCAATGTGGAACTTGATATATAGATCCCGCGAGATTCACATACTTGTAACATGTAGTCGTCATTAATGTTACTTCGCCTCGGAACACAAAAACCAACTAGCTGTTTCCTTTCCAGAGTGAAACGAACAAGTTTTGTGTTTTTATCGTCACCAGATCCAGTGATATTTGAGGGTTTGATCTAGAAATTCAAAGCGGGTTTTGCTAATGCCACCTGAATCTGTGTATGTTGAGGATATACAGAGAAAGGACGAACGACCTTCATGTTTTACATCTGTATCGACAGACTTTGACCGAACTACTGAGTCTAATGACACACAGTTCACTGCGACCCTCACCCATGGATGTCCGTGGTATTCGAATTAGTTGTAACTAGAAACCCGAAGAAAGAACCGTTGACTCACGGCGTTGGCCAAGAACGGATTCGAATGAATGGCCTGTCGGAGCGACGATACCTTTTTTTCAAAGGTTTGTGCAGCGAAGGGCGGTTGGCTTGGGGGACTTCGCACGGAATGTCTGACTCAACAGCTCGATCTGGTAAGCAACAGAGTGTAAGGTTTTGGGGATTCTTCTCAGATCTAACCACTGGGCACTGATGGGCTGGTCCGGCCATAAGACGTAGTGAATGGAACATTATTGTTTCATCGCAATTACAGCGCTGTGCGGTGGATGAATTTGATGGTAAATTAGGCCTCTGGGAAATGCCGTAGGTTTTTTAAATCGTATTGATTAGCATGTCAGCTGTCATGGTCAGCTGTTGGGCGATTGGGTGCTCTATTTCAAGGCATCTCTGGTTCTCTTTCTCATTCAGAAAGCTCAGTAGTGCCGCAACTATAAAAACAGTTCACCCACGTACTCCTATGACGTTGTCCCATTGCTCAAACGCTCTTGCGCAACCATTATGGCCAATTACAACCCTCTGAGTGTAGTTACTTTCCGTCCGATTGCCCATCCTTGACCCGTCTGACATGATTGTATTCAAAAAGCTGGAAGTCCTAGCCAACCTAACACTGGATTAACACGGCAGGCAGGCGTGACCACCGCTTCAAGGTAGAAAAAGAGTCACGAGCAGAACGTCCGGGGTTTTACGCGGGCGACGACAGACGAATTAACCAGAATCCATTGTGCTCACATGAGTTTCCGTTGCGAGCGAGGATCAGTTTTTCGAAAACTTTCAATACTGCAGACATGTGTGACGTCGGGCGAAAAATGGCTACCCCATTTCTAATGATTGACAATGCGTGTCATCTCCAAACTGTCAGCACTTCCGCATTGTATGAAACATTGGGCGAATAGCTCAGCCGAAGGTTGATGTAAAAACTCAACACATTCCTCAAGAACGATGGGCGACGAGCCGTCACATGCGCTTGTTTTGCTACATCTTAACTGGATAGGTTCTTCAGAGACAGTAGAGCTCTCAGCAAGGGTAGATGGAGTGGCGGAACAAGAAGGCTGTGGGAGCTGAGAAAGGACAATTCTTTTTGGAAGTCACGATTTAGCTTTTCACTATCGACTGTTTCGTTTCGGTGTAATATTTCCGTAAACGTTCCTGTGCAAATGTAAGGAGTGATCGAGTTCTTTCGTTTACTCCTCGCATTTGTACAGAATCAGATGATCAAGTAATGTATTAAGGATACCACCTAGTCGTCTGCCATATCAAGCACTCTTTGCTGACGCTCCGGCCGGCTGGCGCAAAGTTCGAGGTGGACAGATGATGACCGGGCACAGAGAAATGAAATCGTTCACGGAGAGGTGGGCCACTGTAGGTCAGGTTCGTCTCCCAGACTGGGAACATCGCGACTCACAGCGTAGGTGGCTGGAGACGTTAGGTGCGATGGCGGCTGATCGGGTCTAGTGGTATGAACATTGTTGTTGTTTGGACGAGTTGTTTGTGAAGTACGGCCATCTACTGTTTGGGGATAGTGACAGCCGTGAAGAAGCTGTCTCGCTGGTGATGTCTTATTTCTACTTACTGCTCGGTTGTTTGTTTGCAAGGTGCAGGCACCCTAATGTTTTATTTTTGAATATAAAAGTAGCTGGTTTTGATAGTTATATCCTTCCCCCCATTGCTTTTTGTCGCTCTTTTCGTACAGGGTTTGATTTTTCTTCATGGTTGTGTCAGCTCAGAATGACTGTGTAAATTTTGATGTATTTCTGCGTCTGATGATGATGATTTTGTGGAGCATACAAATCAGTAGCGTTAATACACTTATGTACCATCTAAATATATGGTCTACTTCGTTTACGATATCTTCACAACTGAGTTGCATCACACTAAGCGCCAAACTGCCGTTCTTCTCAAACGCTGTAAACCGTACTCCTCTAAGCATGTGTCACAATATTAGTTTGACTCTCTGCAAAATTAAAACCTCTTACGATCGATTAGCAAGTTTTACCCTCAGAGGATATCGGAAATATGGTGGAGTGGCAGTCCGACTGTCTAAAACGTCTGGGGAGTGATGCAGGAAATTAAATGTTTCATTCTGTTTTACGACACCGCAATCCACTTTGTGTCAAACGGTCCATATGTTTGTAAAACAGGACAGTTTTCATTTGATAGCGCCATTCGCCAGAAATAAACAGATTCGACTGTACAAACATTATTACTGGAAAACTGTCGTAATCTCCATATTCATCTTATGTAAATTAGGTCGTTGAGTATTTTTTCTTTCAACATCGAACGACTAACTTTGTATGCTGTTGTTCTTAAGAGTCACCGGTACCTATTCTTCGGTAAATTGTTCAGGTCACCCGGTTACCTCTGCAAACTGTGCGGCCGTTTCTGTTTCGAGATGTTGTGCTTGAGGACGAATTGTCCAACTCCGCATCCAACCCACTTGATATAGCGAAACAAGCGGAACTCACTTGTACACGTCTTGTGGAACAATGTTTGGCCGATGTGACCCAAACGAAAAGGAGTAGTCCCAATCTCGCGCAATGTGGCGCATCACCACCCAGAAAACGTGTGAAATCGTCAACCTCCACTGGCGTGAACACATCTGAGGATAACGACACTTCTGAGCCCAGTCGATGGGAGCTACCGGCTGAACCGTTGGTCCGATTACGTGTCGATTTGAGTGGTGGCTATGAATCTTTCAGTGCCCTCCGATTTGGTCAACGTTTTATTGGTCGTGTTGCCAATCCCAAGGTATTCTGAAATACCCTCAGACTTTCTGCAACTTGAGTTTGACGATTGGAAGTTGTTTATTTGTTTGTCTATGTTTAACTTCCAAGTAGCCTATTTTCACAGGTTTACGCAATAGTGTGCAATCAAACGGCCAGTGTTTCATTCAAACGTATCATCAAGTTCGCATATTGGTGTCTTAGTAACATTGTTGGAGGTTGGTGGGGGTGCTGTCAAACTGTTCGCATCACAATTGGACTTATTAGCTCTGTCGAGAAGTGGTAGTGAGTCTGGTTGTGAGCAATGCACTGTAGACTACTGCTGTGCAATGAATTCATTGTAGCTGACCACTTTTGTTCGATATGAAAATAATGCACGTAAGAGGCACAAGGCGTTTTTTGCGTGTTTGCTGTGGTGTAGCGCATGCATCCATTTTAAGTTGGTACATTTTTCGGCGCCACTGGTGCCTTTATAATTTTACGGTACGTGGCGTAAAAGTTGACAGAAGCTTGTTTGTTGCTGATTCACCTGGTATGACAAACGCTTTTTGGACACCTCTTTGTTCTTTATATTCCTGCTTAAATTACACATACGCACCTATCGCTTTTCAGTTGTGTGTACGTACCACAGTTTACTTGAGCTTTTCCCCCATTTCAAGGATCTGGTCATGTTCAACCACAACCGGGAAAGACTGGCCGCCGCACAAACCAGACGTGCGTTACACTCCGGGCTCTCGCAAATCCCTGTTGACTTTGACGGGGAAGTGGATCGAAAAAAAGTCGGACTGGATGTGGTGGAAGTGGAAAAACTGGTTCGACAGTATTTGAGTAACCTGGATAACAGTGGAAAACGTGCCGGTTCAGGCAATCCGTGTACCGATGAGATTGATCGTCTGGATGTGTTCACTGCCAATGAACTAGGTGGTAGTCTACGACAGTTCGTTGACAAGGACGCTCGGGATGCTATCCAGTCTGTAGTAGAGTCGATTTTGACAGAAACTGTGCATCATTTGCGCGCACGCCAATGTCCGGAAGCTCACATCGTACCCAACATTATCTCATTTTGTCACTCTCGTGTGATGTCATCAATTGATTCTGAAACGGAGCAGGTGAATAAAATTTCGGAAGTTAGTGACCTCACAAAACTTCAGGGTTAGTTTGTTTTGAACACGAGTTAGAGTCAGTATCGTATTTTAATAACGCTTGTAGTGATGGTAGGCAAAAATGGAGTCTCAAACGCTACATACACTGCACCCTTTCGCAGTACGGTGGCGTCTATCAGCAACACATGAAGCCTACGAGAAATGTAATTTGCTAAACTGAAATAAGAAACTAAGATGTGAGACAATGCTGCCGGCCACCATTCTTTCATAAGCGATCATCAATCTGAACAACTAGTGTTACAACTGAAAACACCGTTTGCCATAGCAACGACCGTAACTATTCTTGCAGAAGAGAAAAAGGCCAATAGACTCCGACCAGCTGAAAAAGTTTTGCTGCATCACGTGGAATTCCTAATCAGATGGTCGGTTGGTTAATCACGATATTCTGACCGTTACACTCATATAACCAGCATTGCCCACCGTTGTTTCAACTGATGGTGGACATGTCACCGCTGCCATATTATTTGGTAGCATCTGTAGCTTTAGCAAGTATCGCTGAGAGCGAAACAATCAGTTTAAGTTTACCGTATATCACTCAAGCACTGCTACAGGTGGATGTTGGCTAGATTAGCTAGCGACATGCTAGTTGTGGCTAGCTTCCTACCGTCAAGTTGCCCAAATCTGGAAAGAGTAATTTGACAGGACTGAAATTATCGTATATCTACTACGTGGTCGGTTTCGTTTATACCAAGCTGTCGAACCCAATCCTCACACACACAGATTTTGATCGGTTACGCCCTGTAAGTGGGATACCAGCTAGCCATGTGCTTCTGTTTGACGATGCTGCAGCCGACTGGCGCAAGGTTCGCGGTGGACAGATGATGACCGGGCACAGAGAAATGAAATCGTTCACGGAGAGGTGGGCCACTGTAGGTCAGGTTCGTCTCCCAGACTGGGAACATCGCGACTCACAGCGTAGGTGGCTGGAGACGTTAGGTGCGATGGCGGCTGATCGGGTCTAGTGGTATGAACATTGTTGTTGTTTGGACGAGTTGTTTGTGAAGTACGGCCATCTACTGTTTGGGGATAGTGACAGCCGTGAAGAAGCTGTCTCGCTGGTGATGTCTTATTTCTACTTACTGCTCGGTTGTTTGTTTGCAAGGTGAAAACAGCTTGTTGTTGAATGTTTGAACAAAGGCGTAGTCACTTTTCGTAGTTAAGTACCCAATCCCTCTGCTTTCGTTCTTCCTGACTTAGGTCAGGTTCGTCTCCCAGACTGGGAACATCGCGACTCACAGCGTAGGTGGCTGGAGACGTTAGGTGCGATGGCGGCTGATCGGGTCTAGTGGTATGAACATTGTTGTTGTTTGGACGAGTTGTTTGTGAAGTACGGCCATCTACTGTTTGGGGATAGTGACAGCCGTGAAGAAGCTGTCTCGCTGGTGATGTCTTATTTCTACTTACTGCTCGGTTGTTTGTTTGCAAGGTGAAAACAGCTTGTTGTTGAATGTTTGAACAAAGGCGTAGTCACTTTTCGTAGTTAAGTACCCAATCCCTCTGCTTTCGTTCTTCCTGACCAGGCTTTGCCTTTTTCTTCATGGTATCGAAGCATCGATGAGAATCACTGATTTACTTCTGTCCACTTTGAGGATGTTGTTGATTTCAAACTCGATACTGGATAACAGTGATAACCCCAGTGACTTTACTGTCGACTTGTACGAATTTGCAAGTACAGTGACTTTTATGCACTTATTTGTACGAGGGAGTATGTTGACGGACTAAGTTGTCCAACTTTGTGATTGAATTGAATGGCACTACTCTGTACTGCTCAGAACAGATACCTGAGGGTTAATCCCAGCTTTATCGTTTATTATAATGCGCAACAGAGTAAATTTCCGTGAGACCGTTAAGGAGACAGATCCATCAATCGATGAAGAACAGACCTTCCAGACTTCCTAATTAATCGTTAGGGAGTCTGGAAGTTTTGCCTCTCATCGATTCATGGATCTATCTTCTTAATGATCTCTCAGGGAAATTTAATCTGCTGCGCATAATAACGTTGCTTCTGTATCGCATACGCTACGATCCGCTTTCTGTTTGCTGGCTTGGTTTTTTCACCGCGTGAGTGCATCGCTGTGTCATTTGCTGAAATATGATGTGATACCTCACATCTACATTTAACAAGCAAGTACTCGATTCGTAGGGCACAGCCGGGCTCACGAAAGTTGTATTTATCTATATTTCACTCGATCGATAAAAGTGTAGTACGCTCCGTGCATATCCTTGAATTTCGCTTTCGCCTCTGTTGTTGAATCAGAGTGACTGTTGTCCAAATAGACCACGCTATATGAGTGAGTTTTTCTAAGATGTTTGGTTTTCGTACCTAATCATTCTAGTCGTTGTATATTGTTTCGCACATCGAGGTCTTTAAACCCACTGGGAGCTTATCGACGTTTCCACTATGGCCATCCGAGACACGCTTTCTGCTACTGAAGATGCTAACCCATCTTTTTGCTGCTTATGTGTTACAAGACTTCTGACTGGACTGTCATGTGCTTAAAAAGGACGACCTCCAGCTAAAGAGTTGAGTAATCGGTGATTAATCCATTAAGATCTCAGATAATCTGTTATCGAGTTCCGTGGTACCGAAACTTGTCAGATTCTATGCTATGGTGTGTGTCTATGTGACCATACACTCAATTACGGTGACCATTGCCATATATCTACACAGCAACATTCTTGCAATCGACCTATCTTTGCAGTTGTTTTTCGTTTCTTGTCCACTCGTTCGTCCTTTTCATTCCGTATGCTAGGTTTGAAATCACCACGTAAAAGTGGTAACCGAACTCGGTGGCACCATTTATTCCACTTCCACTCCCATCTTACTTTTCCCTCAGGTCGTTCGTCAAACTGCTTTTTGAAGTGTCATTTGTTCTAACTGAGGTCAAACTGATTAGTGAAATTCGAAGTTTGCCTCCATCGTTTTGGTTCCATTGTTCCTATTGGTTTGATTACCTTATTATGGCCAAAGAACTTGAACGAAGCATATCTACTTGCGTGCGTTTTTGTATATGGAGTGAGCTAAATGTTTCAGAATTCAGACGTTTGCTCTGTGCTGAACTTATGGCTTAAGGTAACGGCACTGTTCACGATTACCATAACACTGGCAAGAGGATCTGTAGAGTTAAGCCAAAGGATTACTTTTGTTGTGAGGATTGGTACCCCCTCGAATCTGTGATTACCTCGAAGCATTTCTTTTTGAGCATTTTGACTAGCGCTTTGGCTGGTCGCAAGTACTGTTGTTTGACAAGCAATCATGTACACAAACCTTTGTATGCATAACATAGAGGATATCTTATTTCGTGACACACTTACTGTCACAAAGATCATCATTTCAATGCACAGTTTGACAGCTTACCTTACTTTCGATTTCCCGGGAATGGTGACAGACAACTGGCTTTCACATTAGGTCCACTGTTGTTCATTTCTGTCCCAGTTTGTCTCATTTGTACTTATTTGATGTGCTGTAGTTAGACTCATTTTCCGTTGAGATTATTGTGCACTTCGTGTCTTTTTTTCTGAATCGTTTTACACAGAGTTGAGTGTGCACGAGCATTTTCTGCTCCATCTATATGAAGCCACACCGGCGACCCGGTCGCCACGCATTCACGACGCATATAGGTTACCCGTCCTTTGGAATAAAGCGACTCCATTAGGTGATTAACGCAAGTGATATGCGCAGTTGCCGACTCCGTAGTTCTCTAATTGTAGCCTGTCATCCCTCTCTTAAGTAAGTGCCTGAGTGATTCTCGGGTGATACTCACGTGGCACTTGTCTATCTTATTAAGCTTTAATTGTGAGTGAATATCTCTAGGCCATCTGAAATGTTGTCCAGCAGTTATGTTGCTTTCCTTGTGGCAAGTTCCTGCATAGTTAAATTTACACTTTTTATGCGGGATTCGACTATTGTTCTGTATTACTTATAGATGACTCCAATTCTTTCCACTCGGGAACCACTGTAGTTGCCCGGAAGGCTACTACTGTTTCGCCTGAAATTCCAGAGTGGAGCTCTGATGAGGATCAGTCGACCGCGGTGAGCCACCTTCTCCCATTGTATGTGTTTCTTCTATCAAACTGTTATGATGTTTGCGGTCTCAGTGGAGTAGAGTCGTTGTCAATTTTTAGCTTCCGTGGATGTCTTCTTTAATCCACAGAATATATTTGCTCATCGAAACATGCATTCGTGTACCTAACTCGTTTAAAGTGTATGTGATACTACTTTGGCTCGGTCTGGCAACCACGGCGGAAAAAAGTTATGGACTGGTGAACGGGAATCAAGAAAGCTAAGATTCTTTGAAAGATGTGGTTATGCGAATCTAATGGATTGAGGGACCCAACACACAGGTAGAACGGAAAGTGTTAGACGTACACTCAGGAAAGGTGGTTGCCAAAGTAGCCACACTGTTGAAGAACTGTTTTTGTAAACAGGGGATTGACTGTGGACCTTAGCAAACCGGTTCACACATTTCTGCTTGCCCTGATGAGTTACAGTTTAAGCGTCGTGGACTTTGTCTATACGTCCTCTTTAGATTACATGCTTTTCTGTAGAAGAGGCTTGACGATGTACCTAATAGCCTGTATACATTCTCAAGTGTACTCTAGTTTTGGTGTATCAACAGTCTGACTAGACATTGTCCTGTTTAGGTTTCCGTTCTGCACTGGCCTTGATGGCTGGTGTCAGGGTATAACGATAGAGTTTTTCGTAATGCACATTCTCAGACTAGCAGGACGGGTTTCGTTCTTGTGTGGGTCCTTCAAGTTG
The DNA here is from genome assembly GCA_008508345.1 of Paragonimus westermani. Lineage (NCBI taxonomy): Eukaryota > Metazoa > Platyhelminthes > Trematoda > Plagiorchiida > Troglotrematidae > Paragonimus > Paragonimus westermani. The sequence goes on along the minus strand of QNGE01001917.1, from coordinate 112,955 downwards.
GGCTAGGTAAAGTGGTGATCCAGCCCACAGGCTTCAACTAAGGTTCTTATCCATTTAGTCAGGAATTCCGGGAACGTAGCTTATGACGAGGTAAATGAGCTGTTAATCTTACTTTATTTCATGAGACTGACTGGTGGCGAAACCTGTCGTGTAACCTTGGTTTGCAGCCTAACAACATGGTATTTCAACCTCCGCTTGGATACCTTTTTGTCTACTGGTCTTTTCTTGAATTCGTTCCTTTGTTTCACTGACTTACTGGCAAATTGACATTTTCATTTTCACTTTTTATCGACGCCCTCGTACAGAATGTGGTCACAGTTTGCATATAGCTACCCACGACTCGATTGTACAACAATGCTGGTCACTTGTTCATTCTTTCCGTTTGCACACATGACTAAGAAGATACTGTAGTTTCTCTTTCCTGTTCACTTGACGCTCATCCACCAACCGACAACATTTTACACTCGTCAGTGTCGTTCTTGTTTTGGTTCATCAGGTGTAGTTGGAAGACAGATTGCTCCAATCCGGTGCCCCCATAATTGGGAACTGAGTCACCAGCCATTTTAGTACTAAGATGACGATTATAACTGATGTCCTTCTTGCATTGTAAACTCATCTTTAGTTTACACACACTTACTGCAGCTTGGCGTGTCTGCATTTCACAACCGTTTAATTGTTTTTTGGACCTATAACATCCGTCATTCCGATCTTGCTTACTACCTTCTTGAAAGTGAAACACTGGTAATCCTTTGTAAGATATCCGCACCAAATGTAGTACGAATGAAGTTGAATAGTTTGGGCGTCGTGTTTAACATGTTATTGATATACAGATTGGGAATAACACAACGTTTCGAGCAAGTTGTAATACTCAACGTTTCAACCACCTCGGGTGGCCTTCCTCAGGANTCTTATCTACATCTGTCTCACCCCCACTTAGTGGGCGAAGGATTAGACCAATCCGGTCAGATGCACCACAAATTGACCTTACCACGGCAAATCCCATGTGACCTCTGTTCCTCTGTCAAGGTGATTTCGATTACAACACTCCTGAGGAAGGCCACCCGAGGTGGTTGAAACGTTGAGTATTACAACTTGCTCGAAACGTTGTGTTATTCCCAAACTGGTAATCCTTGATTTAGACCTGGTGCGATTTTTAAAATGACCTTGGGCTGTCTCCCAGCTATACATTAGGGGATCGAGAAGTTTACTTCGCCGCTTGGACTGCTCTAGAGGCTGTCCAGATCGTTTCACGCAGGTTATTTTCAATTATGTTCGGCTCGCTGGTGTCATCATCATCATAGACAGCAATACATCAGTGGTTAACACTAATGCTTAACTGCCACACAACCATGAAGAAAAAGCAAACCCTATATATATATATATATATATAGGAGAGAAGGAAGAAAGAAGGGGACGGGAAGGGACCTAGCTACTGAAAATGACTACGTCTATATTCAACCATTCAGCATCAAGGTGCCTATACCTTGCAAACAACACAACCGAGCTGCAAGTGAGAGTAAGGCGTCATCAGCGAGACAGCTTCCTTACGGCTTTCACTGCCCCGCATTATTAAATGCACTCACTTCACAGACAACTCGGCCAAACAACAACAACATTCACGTCACTGAGCTCGATTATCCGCCATCTCACCTAGAGTCTTCAACCACCGACTCTGGGAGTCGCGAGGGCCCCAGCCCGGGAGACGAACACGACCCACGGTGGCCAACCCCTTCGTGTACGACTTCATTTCCCTACGCCAGGTCATTGTCCACCTCGCACCTTACACCAGTCGGTCGCAGTGTCAGCGAATAGTGCTGGTGTCCCCACCTTTAGCTAAATATCCGAGCTGGTCTCTAGTATCTAATGATGTGCTCTTCTATTGTCGAGAACGTACGATGGAGCATCACAAAGTTGGTCACAACATCTTATTCTCTATTGGGCTACGTAAACTGCGATATCTCTTGTCACAATGTACTTATCGTAGCTGACGCAGTCTTGACGCGCAGGATCCTACAACAATCTTATCATCCGTCACGAACCATGTATTTGCTTAGGCTAACTGAACACTGATTGATGTCGATTGAAGTCAGCTAATAAAGACCGTGTGTCATCGTTATCGCTTGTCTGGAAAAGTGTCGTCCACGTAGCGCCTATAGAGAAAGAGCAATGAATGACGACCTGACGGAATTCATTGGTCTCTAGTTTGGCCATGAATGTCTGCGTGCAACAAACCTATCGGAGAGCCCATTTCTGCGCCATCACTTCCTGCTGATTTGAAAGTGAACGCTTGAGATGTAAAACACTTATAGCTCTTTTAGTTTGTCGATGGGAGTGCCACCTGGAACCGAAGCAAGCGTGATCTACTTGACATTAACAAATGCATGCCCCATGTCAGGCATGTGTAACCGTGTCACACATTCACCAACACTTTAGAGAAAGTTCGTCCAAGCTATGACATCAAGTGTGCCATTCCTATCGCACCCGAATGTGTCCAGTCCAGGACAGCCCACCGGAGCCTGTCCTGACAGCCTCGTCAGTAGATAAATTGAAGCACAAATTTTATACACACATTCAAGGCGCCAAAACGGGTCTCCAAACAACTTGACCCTCAAAGTGTCTACGCCAGAATGACGATACACTTGAGCTCTTACTGTTCGTCAGCCGATGAGTCCCGTTTGCTGTACGACCGGTTAACTGCTGTTGGGAGTTCATCTCCGTTGAGTTTCCCCTGCCATTTTTTTGTTGGGCAGCTTATTTTAATCCTGCTGCTTTTCTAGACCACTCAACGCAGGTTCTCATACATGCAAACATTTCCTGCTTCTTGGATTCTGCAGTTTTTACTAATCTCGTGACTCAATGGATTGCTACACGGATTAGATCAACAATACATACGTTGCCTTCTTTATTCTTTACGGAATCTTTTGAAGGCCACCATGCGCGCATCCAAGCCGTCTATTTCATCCAAGTCACACCGGTCTCGCACAATCATTTCGAAAGTGGGCAGTCCATTTGCGGACCTGGACGAAGCAGACGAAGACACACAAGTGTGGTCCACGATCGAAGATGATGACTCTCCACCACGGGCACCACTGGTTGCCTCGTCTCGCGTGCGACACAATCGGCTTGACTCTGCTTTGTCAACTCAAAGTCGTGATCAACCTGAGCGTGGCTCTGGAAGGAGTCGTCGAAAACCCCGTGGGACACGTGCTGGAGCGGGAACCAGGAGCAAAATTGCCTGGTCTAGTGAAACTGTAAAATCCGACATTTTGTAGGCAGATTTGCTTACTTCATTATTTTTCTACTTTCAGAGCTGTTTGATTCCTTCTTGTCCACTAAATTCATTCGCAGGAGGTTTTTTCGCATTGAACTTCTATTACGTGTTAACCCTTGTAATGGAAGTTACATATTTACATTTGTGATTGTCGTGGTTACTAGAAAGTTTCATGGCAGATGCAGCGGTAGGTGTACCAGGTAATGCTCATTCTCGTAATCAGTGGGATTTTACGGGCACACCTACGTGCACGCGTGTCTGAATGGCGTACTCGCGATGCTTCATTAGGCTTAGTTAAACTTATCGAGACCCAGGCCAAGTGTTTGTCTCCGGCTCAATCAGTACCGGACATGTGCATGAATTGCAGTGAATCACAGCACCTCTCTAGCATTTGGAGTCTCTCTTAGTTCACTAATCGCCACGGGTTGAAAAGGTTACTTTCGACATACTGATGCATATCGTGTATCAGTTTTCTCCATATGTTAGCCCGATTTATTTGTATTTCTCTCCAGCCACACTGACCTTGACGAGCTCCGCTACGCATAGTTATGATAAAACAGCACTCCTTTATCCGAAGACATGAATTGAGCCCGCTTTACACTTGGTTGTATTATTAAGTAGATGTTGTTTATCACTGCTCCACTAAATTCACATGCACTACCGATTCATTACACCTCACCACTCAGCCGCATTTATTTGTGAATTGTACAGGCCACGGCCCACCTAGCGAGTTCAGAGAATGGTAGACATGCATTCCGTACTCACCACCTGCTCCTAATTATTCGGTAGATAACGCCCAATGGAGCATCACCAGGTAGAAATTCGCACTCGTCCATCAGATATCTTAGATGGTGGCCAAAGCACACGTTACTCAACAAATCAAGGTGGCTTTGCAAACAGTTTGTCCCAATGACCACCAACAAAGTGACGGACAGCTGTTTCGACCTAGTTGAATCTCATTAGCATCATGCATGGCGGGGAATCGAACCCACGACCCGTGAGTAAGCTGCAGATTGTAGTGCAGCCACCTATCCACTTGGACTACAACCAGCCGCTTATTTGCAAGTCGTGGATTCGATTCTCCGGTGCGTGATGCTGATGGGACCCAACTAGGTCGAAATAGTTGTCCATCACTTTGCTGGTGGTCACTGGGACCAACTGTTTGCAAAACCCTTTCTCGACCTCTTCTGAGGCCGTGGTCGATGCTTGCTCGTTTGCATTCCAACCACAACAAGACGAAAGTAATTGCAAGAGCAAAGGAAACCGAGGTGGCTTTGTTGCCGGCTTAAAATGCTAGATTGAAGAGCTACTACCAACCCTGGAATCGTCACGAAGGACGATGGGAAATATGGATACTCAATGTGCGAGGGTCACCGTTCAATCACTTATCTGTGAGCAGCTGTAGGTTCCGTTATTTCATATCGTAAAATACATCAGGGCGACTGTGCACCATAGCTTCTGTGACACTACGAGCTTTGCCCCAATTCGTGACCCACAAATGAACATGTACGCGATGAACCTACGTAATTTCAATCACACCTTGACTTCAGTAACCATGTCAGACTCGCACATACGTGAACCTGTTCATGTGAACCCAAGCTCGATCAATACACAGTTGGGTGCGCCCATTCACGCATCGAGGAACATTCACTGTCTGATCTGCGAAAACTGGAATGTCTTATTTTCGACGTCAATGGGAGGAACTGGGTTTGGCCAGCGGAGCCCGTTCGCAGTGTATAATCCCTACCCCCCATGCCTTCTTTAGAATTCGTTCCGACGAGTAAGTTTTATCGGCTTTGCTTTTTGGACTAGCATGGACTTTGCAGGGGGTATGAAACACTGATTCACTAGACGCTAAGTCAAGTATGTGAATAGTTATATATAGCAAAAGACTATCATGGTGACGTCACCGACTGAACTCCATGGCTGTTAATAGCACATGTTTGTGGTTGTTCTGAATTGACATTCTTTGTGGACCTCATATGGTGTATATGAACAACGACCCTTTATATAGTAGATAGATAGCAGTACGTTTATTCAACTTCCAGACATTTTTAGCGATAGGAACAAAACTGTCTAAGTCAACAAGTCTGCTACCGTAGTCCATTAGCTAATCGTTTATCTGCTCCGCTGATTTTGACTGTTCATCTGTTTGTCATTATAGCGTTCAATTTCGCACGTGGACCATCTTGATGGTTGGTTGAGTTCTGGACTACTTGGTAGGTGGGGTAATTTCTGTCTGCTCAATTATACGAGAGAGCATGGTACACCCTCGTGAATCATTCCGAAGAACATCAGTCGATCTTGTTCATTCGTTGAGAATCAGGGTAGGGATTTCTCATTAAAAACGGGCTCCATTACTTTGCCGTTTTCTCATTGAATCGGTAGATTTTCTCCCGCCGTCGTCACTTGCAGCTCGGTTGTGTTGTTTGCAAGGTGTAGGCACCTTGATGCTGAATGTTTGAATAAGGACGTAGTCATTTTCAGTAGTTAGGTCCCTTCCCGTCCCCTTCTTTTTCATTCTCTCTTTCTATATAGGGTTTGCTGTTTCTTCATGGTTGTGTGGCAGTTGAGCATTAGTGTTAACCACTGATGTATTGCTGTCTATGATGATGATGATGATGCCGTCGTCAACGGCAGACCATTACAATTTCCATGAGCCAACACTTTCAATCCTTGGCCGTTCCGATACCTTTAAGTTTCTTATGATCACGTTATGCAGTTCAAAATTACTTGTTTCGGTTCACCGGATCAAATGCGTTTAAGTTGAGATTGATTAGTACTCAAATTGAAAGTATCTTATGGAACTATGGTTGCACTTTAGAGTTTGAGATGATATGTCTGATGGAATCTCCGGATTATCCTGATAGTACTTCCAGTGCTTACAACCGAAACCAGTTTGGAACCGTCTTGTAAGAAACTTTATCTGTAGCTGTCAACTTTGCCCATTCTAACGTATAGGAAAAACGGAGCTACCGCGTAAAGGTGGTCACGCAATCTCTGTTGGTAAAACTCATTTGCTCATATGTATTCACTTCTTCAATTGTCTGGTGCTTTGATTGGTCTGATTTAAGTGTTTCAGGTGGCTTCACTTTCTTCACTACTCCGTGTATGGTCCGCGAATCTTGAGTGTTTATGGGTGTAACAGACCATCTGATACTATTCGCTGATGAATCCCAATGGTTCGAAGTGAATCTCCATCGAATAGTTTAGCCGGTGTGAATTACTCAGTTCGTCAAATTCGAATCTATTCACCTGGCACATTTTTGCCATGAGTATTCTGTCGTCGATTTAATGTCGGATTCGTAAATCGGGAAGTTGGAATTTAATTCTGGCATGTGATATTTTTCTTTTACGTTTTAACCATACTATTCACAAATTTGAAGTAGATTGAGGCAAAACATCTACTCAGATTGCAGGGTTCGTTTGAACGCTAAGACCCTGGCTTAGATTTATGGAAGGTATGGCCTGAGACAATAATGGAAAAGCCAGCTTTCGGTTGCTTGAGAAAATTTACAAGGCCATGGTACATTGGTGAACTTATATCGACATGATAACAGGCTATGTTGCTAAAAACTAGGAAATATATCGTTGAATATATTTACTGTAGGAAAAACCAGTTATTGCCTACCTCACACATAATCAAACAACACTTCTGAGGAAGGCCACCCGAGGTGGTAGAAACGTAGAGTATTACAACTTGCTCGTAACGTTGTGTTATTCCCAATCTGTTTCTCAATAGTAAGCTTGTGTATAGCTTGAATTTCGTGAAACACAACATATTGTAGACTGCCGAAAGTCTATGTATCCGGACGTTGTATCGTTTTGCTTTCAAAAGTATATTACCATATTGATTACCATCCCCAACGTGGAATGTACTGTCTAAACTGGTATTACTGCAAGAAATATACAACTATGGTTGTACAGAACTTATACGGAACGTCACTGCAGAGTTTACATAGAAAAGTATTGTGTACTTTTCAGCTCATATTGTACGACGAGATGGTCGAACCGTCAAATTGAACGGGTTAAGTTGTCTGGATTAAATTGTACCATAACATTATTTCCTACATGTATTGGAGCTCGTAATTCAAGTGCACCCTCTGACACCGCTGTCGACTAGTATGGCCTTGCTCACTTTTGCGATTCTTGAGCGTAACCATTTGAAATTAGTTGCAGGAAACTGATTTGACTTAGTACATTCACTTTGACAGTTTTGTTCCCGTAGATCGTAAGCGAAACGAAGGCGATGCGGATGGTAGAGTTGAAATCCGAGTCACCCTCTGTGGTCGAGGTTTTCACAAGAAAGTTCGAAGAGCCGATCAAAACAACTTACAACGCGGCTCATTTGTGCACGAGTTCCCGTTAAACAACCGTTATAATATCACGACTCAAAGACAAACTTCCATGTTCTACAGCTACTTCCGTGTGAACTTGTTTTCATGTCGAGCATCATACAGTGGCCTTAATCCAAGACGATTATCTGATGGAGTATATGAACACCCCTCTGAATGTTGGAGCAGTGGTGTGATTAAAGCGGTTTCCCGCGCGACTGTTGTTCGTTCGATCAACTTTGGTTATTCTGTCAGTGAAAAAGATGACAGATTTTCTACCGTCAGGAAATCGATCAAAAATGGTGAACTCCGAATGCTGATGTTTGCCGAGGCCATTCGTATCCAATTTCAAAACCCTGACCTTCGCGCTCAGAAAAGACTCGTGCACACACTTAAATTCTCTTAGTCTATACTGAATCAAACAACATGGAACAATGATTGGGTAACTGTTAACAAACGCGCGGTCCATAACTCTATTGTTGCCTTCTTATTCACTGTGATGCAGTTGGCTTGGCGATCAAACGCATAAGAATTATGTTACTAATTTAGTAGCTTGGCAGATTCGATTCGTTGGATTTCATCGTTAACTGCTTGAGAAGGCTCGCCGGGGCGATGTATCCACGGAATCATTTGATGGACTTCATAGGAGAGTGAGACGGGCGGGCAACAGGGTCCAACTGCGAAATTTCCAAGCTCCTGGCCTGGCTTCGCACTTAATCCTAGCTACTTTGAGCATATTGTTTCTCTCGGTGGTTCGATTCCAGCCGAAGACATGAAAGTTATGTCCGTTGGATATTACATTTAGTAGTAGGATACTAGAATTCGAGCCGACTGTCTGCAAAGATGCTGAGGAGTAGGTGAGATCGATGGAGCGGCAGTGCACGAAACTAACCTCTCTGAGAGAGTTGACATTCAACTTTTTGTTACGCTTAGTTTCAGAGTCTACGTCTAGTCAATCTCTAGAGGCGCTTGTCAAGTCCTCGATTGTTTGCCCTACTGATGTGTGCTGTGAATGTCTGCCCGCGTTCTGAATCATTGGTCACTCAATAAAACAAAATGAAGGAACTCTGCACGATTCAGGGAGTTATTAGGGTTCAATTTATTTTTTTATACACACTGTTGAAAATCGCTACCTTGCGGAACGAGAGCAAAAGTCACTCTTCGTGGCACAAAGCAAATCTCAGTTTATTGAGTTTCTATTGGTTATTTTATAGACTAGACACATCGGTAAAATGAAGAATTACAATTGGTGTTGACGCTTTCTCTTTTTCATTGGTCGGCTCGACTCCGCTTGTAGCTCGTTTGTTTCAACGCGTGACGCACTTAAACAGCTTGTTTTACTCCGGTGCTTGTTATAACAAAATCCGATGCTGGAGCACCGTGCCGTGCTGATTGGTCCCCGCGCTGACCTACAAGTCTGTTCGTGTTTTCAACACTGATTGGCCGTAGACTTCTGTGAATCAATGGTTGACTTCGTATCGATGCCTTTGTCCAATCTAATCCCTTTACACACACCTTCCATAGTCGCAGAGATTCAAACACGTTTGATCGTTACATTGCATTAATCAGTGATAAGGTGGTGCCGTGTTTGAAAGTGATCCAGGTGGGGCATACAACCTCGTATCAGCAAATATAGCCGAGTAAGTGTTGGTTGACTCAGAAAGCAATATAACCGGACGGATGTGTAAACCTAAACGTGGTCCAGGTTGATCAACATTTTGGTGGGCGACTTCCTTCTTTTAAGTCAAGTAATCACCTGTCCACCTCGTACCTTACGCCAGTCAACCACTAGCTGGCATCCTTATTAAGTGGCCTAACCATCTAAGTCTGTGTAAACTTAGTCATTAAAAAAGGGGTAGCTTGGTAGTTGTTATCCGCTGCTTAGCCTCTTCGTTGCTTACTCATTGGTGCCTCTCGATGTGAACGTTCGATATCGATTATCAGATGCCCGAAGATGGTTCAAGTCTCTTACTATGAACGGCCACGTTTCGGGCCTAGACGTAACACAGCCTTCACAGCTGTCTTATTTACGCGACACTTAAGCCTCATGGAGATGCCTTTCTGTCACCAGAAATGTCCTGGATTGAGGAATACTGCCGTTGCCTGAGAAACGTATGCCTCTGTTTCATCCCCTATACCTTCACAGCTGCTGATACAGCATTCTAAGCACTCAGCTTCCATAACTTCTTTGCCGAATACTCTATTTACCCTAACACAGCAGTCCTGCAGAAACATTCTCCTTTCTGAGGCTACACGGTGCTTTCCGAATTATTTGAGAGCGCGAAATGGCGCCTAACATTCCCTGTGCTGCCTAAAATTAGTCAAACATCTTGGCGTTAGCATTGTCACGATCAGGTGGGAGGCCCACGTCAACATTCTGTGCAACAGAACGTAAGGTGTTCTCACGCATGTTGGATAAAGATATACAGACATGCAAGTTTAACTCCGTTTTCTTTTTATATCTCAAGACGCCAAGAAGCAAAGAGCAATTTGAGACAGTGAAAACAAATAGATTTAGTGATATGTGACGTGACAGGTTTGATAGTTTAGAAGAGACCTAATCGTCAAAACTGGTATTGGTGAAGTATAACGTGGATTAATTGGGAAATACTTCCTGGGGGATGAACCCTCTGGATCACTTAGTGGATTCCACATGACGCATAGGGTTGGGTAAGTGAATCCAAGTGTGAAATTTTTAAGCTGTTGGCGTGGCTTCGTAGCTCAGTTGGTAGAGCGCTTGTCACGTTTGGGCATGCCATGCCGCTAATTCGAGTTGCGTCGAAGCCCTCAGTTTTCGCGGTCGGATCTCTTCTAAGTGAAAAAACAGTTTCCATGTAAAACGGCATGAATATATTTCATGTTTAGACCGAAATGTTCCACATTTGCATTTGTACTCAAGTCAGAGGCAAATGATCTTACCGGTTAGTTAGTGACAGTTGTGCAGGTATTGATCGAGTGTAATGATCGTGATGTCTGCGATGTTCGGTACAGTAATTTAGCAAGTCTCCTCTGGTCGTAAGGCGCATCAAGAAAATAAGATGTGGGAGCCCACGTGAGCTGTACAGACGCGCTGGTGACGGAGCATATTCAAGTGCTTGGGATGAAAGAGCTGAGGAGAGTTCATCAGCCATTCGATGACGTTAAAATCGGCGCGTCAGTTATGCCGATGGACATGTTGAACGATGGCCGTAGACTGCGCGCGTTTCTACACGCGTTCGTGTCTGTTTTATCTGTGGGTTGGCGAGGTTAAAGCCATAGATGGTTGGCCACGTCTCAGTGGGCAGGTCTAGCGCGAGGGCAGTGCCACTTGGCTTATCTTTGTCGACCATGCTCTTGAGCGTGTTTCGGATTTTCCTGGCCAGCTGTCATGTGGTACGTCAATTACAAACAAGTTGATGTATGATGTCTACGGAATACAGCTACCTTTGAAAAAAACGTCAAGCAGTCCACCGATAAGCCGGTTCTAACGGCAGGACGATCACAAAGACGCTCGGCGATCACGGAAATTTGTCCGAACCTGCGAACATTACAAAGCGCCCGAGTGGGAAAGAGCAACCGAAAGTCAACCACATGCTTCCTCTACATTCCGTCGATTTATTTCCAGTACACATTCCGATATATCGTAGATAAATCGCACTGTTTCCACAAATGGATTGTGATGATATTTTCTGATTTGTTACGAGTCAACGTGAACGTTAAGGAGGGTGAAAGATGCTGCTGGTGGGACAAGAAATGGCATACTCAACAGTACCTCGAAGTGAATCTTTGGATGAGGCAGTGTCGCGGTTTGGCGAACCATGTGGAGAGGGAAAGAGAACAAAGCTGCATTCGTAGATGACAAGCAAGATTCCAGAACGCGTACTGAAAACTTAAGGGGATTATTTGTTCCTATTAATTTCCCTTGGTCGAGAGGATTCAGTAGATGTCTTGGAATTTATCGCAAGGCACTGTGAGATCGCAGTTCACGTACATTCCTAACTTAAGTAATACCTTTAGGACGCCATGAAAAGATGCATTTATGGAAGTGAAAATGATGTTCATCCTCATGTTGAGTTGGAACATCACATAAGATCCTCCTGGGGTCCAGTTAGCTAAAGCCTTACAAGGCAGTTTAAGGGGGACCATCAAATTGCTGCGTAAAATTGTCCTTCATCAAGGACCACATAACGACATGTGGAGAGCAATAATGCTTTTATCTCCATCTCTGTGTCTGCCAACAAAGGTATGTCTGTATACCCAAAATGTAGCTTTAAATTTTGAATTGTGACGAGCATTGAAGTCATTTTACACCGCTCTACGTGGTCGACGTTCGTCCACACTTTCTGTTCGAATTGATTACTGGTGCCCCGGATTTGGGCACCCAAGGAAGGTGAAGCAAAATGTGGCCACTTATTTTATCTAGCAGCATACTACCCTGCTACCAGTAATATATATGAAACCGCATTGTGAAGAATTGATTCACCATCATAATACAATGTTGGAAAAAGTAATCCAATAGAAACAGCACATGGAATGCTCTTGAGGCAGGTTCACTATGAGAGTACAATCGAATGGTTTCTGTCTGGAGAGAGATCCTTGTTGGTAAAGCTCTATAACTTGTTCTGAATTAATAACATTTAATAAAAAAAATCAAAGGACACGCGTAGTTAAAGTTGTAAGCAACTCTTAGAAGTCGGGAAAATTGAACAAACTCCTTTGTTAGCTGATCTAATTGACAAATGTCGTGTTGTAAGCTGCCCCGGGGATTACAAGACAGAGTTGTACAAATTCTTTAGATGAGCAACCAGCAAGTCATCTATCTGGTGGTAGCCCCGGTAGACAGCCATTTGTACGGTCACATATAGGATCGAAGAAATTCCCCTGAATTCACTCCCCAAACTGAAGGCACAGGAAAGAAAAACGAATGATGGGCTGCTGGAATAACCTTCAACACTCAATCAGACTAACACAGTTTGCCCGTCGTGGCATGGAGTGACACGTGACACGAGATTAAGCTACTACATGACGATCGCACTCCGTGTATGTATGTGTGAGAGCTGCCTTGTCACCTGTTCTTCCTATACAGTATTCCATCGATATATATATATATATATATATATATATATATATATATATATGCTTAACGCAGAAGTCGCATGGGATGACAAACATGCCACAGTCGTAATGGTGCAAGCTGAACCTAGGTTAGTTTGGTCAGACACCATGCTGTGCCTGATCGCCCAATCTAAGTTTACATTCCTGAGCCTCTTCGTCTAAAGGAATACATGTACGGAACGCCTAAATGAGATACCGGTATTGTTTACGTATCATAACAACTTACTTAAATATTCTAAAACTTACTAGACCCACGCAATGGAAAACCTGGAACGCAGGTTTCATAGCTCAGTCGGCAGGACGTTTGCCGTATCCAGGCATGTTGTTTCTGTCGCTGGTTTTAATTCAATCGAAGCCAAGATCCTTCCTAATTGGTTCTCTTCTAAAAAGGCTTTGAATTCATTACCCTAAGAAGGTACCTTCTTTCTGTGCTAACGGTTACTTTAAGTCGACGCTTCCACAGAGACATTCGTAACTGTCACGCTTCTAAAAACGTAATATTCACAAACGCTTCTTTCCTAGCATCTAATGCTTCTTTCCCCGTTTCGGCTCTTGTTATACGCTTCACATCGATAGCTTGCAGAACTGGTTCGATGTTTATTACAATCTCCACTAAACAAAGTTACAAGTGGACGGGAAACAGACGTTGCTGAACGCGAGGTAAGTAGGCATCGCACATGGCAACCCTCAGTGAAATGAATTATTTCATTCTTGCATGGTAGGCTGATCATGTCATGGTTGGATATCGGAGAAAATCTCAGTGATTGACCATTTTCATTGTATACCCGTGATCACATTGCCCTAATAATACATCAGAGCTTGTTTATTCTGTGCCGTTGTGGGTGAATCAAGAAGTTTTGAACCAAGCGCAAGTGATCACCGAACGAACTAATCGTATAGTCATTACTAGGCACAACAGCGTATTTTACTTCTGTCCTCTGTCTATATATTGAATGACATCTTAGTAGTTAGGAACCAGTGAACGGGTGTCATTCGCGGATAGTTCATGGGACTGTTCTGTTTAGGGGAATTTCAAAAGATGAACACAAGATATCGTTTGCTTTCACCTGTATACAACGAATCGGCCTAAAGCGAGTGCAATATTTAGATCGGAAAACTAGAGACTATATGTTCTAGTTGAGGTAAAAGAAAATCACCAACTACGACTTCAGCTGCCTTAGAATTGTGGCTCGAGCCACTGTTCAGTATTGGATTGTTGTTTTATGACTCTAAAACAGATCTCTTCCACTAAGACATCTTCCTTTTCGAGCACGTAAAATTCTTCTAATGGGCATTCGCTTCAACACTTCTCAGACAAGAGTGGCATACTGAGAATTATTCACCGTTTGCTTTTTTCTGCTTCGCCCGCATAACCTCTTTGTTAGCGTTGTTTTATTATGGAACGATCGTTTTATTTACATTGCGCATTGATGTCAGCTGCTTACACTTGCACGTGTACGTGGCCTCTAATTCAAACAAGAGAAATGTTTTTGGAATGATTACTCCGAGTCCTGTAATCTATCCTCGTGGTTCCCATAAACGTTTACTGCGCCTCATTACAAACAGAGTTTCTAAAAATTACAACGCAGTAATTAAAAATAGGCTATATTTGCTCATGAGACTAGATAGAAAACCAGATAGACAAACAAACTCGACAGCTTGCTGATCGTTGGTTTCGGATAGTTGCGAGTAGCGTTCATACCATCAAACAACACTTATGTATTCACGTGCCTCGCTCGAGGTGACCTTCAACAACGTGCCTGGCGAGAACATCAGATCCACAATATACGTTTCAATTTTAGAACGTGAATCCTGCATTAAAAACAAATATCAGGAAGATTATAAACATATCTCATGATGTCGATGTGTATCCAGTTCTTAGCTAACAAAAAGAAGCGTATATTGGAACGTTGACTAAAAGCTTGAATTACTCGGAAATCACGATTCACGCGAGCTGACCATCCTACACAAGCATAATTATATGCCAGAATAGGTTTTGACATGTCACCAGAATGATAATCAAGCCTTTAACCTCCAGTATTGATATGTCATGGAGAGGTTGATGGCATCACATCGGAGCATCAGTGTTCTGTTATTGGCATTGTACAACGTTGGAAAGCCGACTGAGACCTGGCATTTTACCACTCACCTGCGGTCTGTTCTACCAAAGTACACATCTTGGCAGTAGAAGGCGAACTGATTGATGCAGACTGGTGCGTGTATGTGTTAGATGAGTCATTAGCACGGTCGTTCTATTGCTGGCCGTTAACCAAACTGCGTACAACTCACCGAGTGAATGAACCAAATTAGGACATAAATAGCTGAATTTATGAGCTTACTGTCCTCATATATGACGCCTAAGTTTACCTTCAGAATGACAGTCAATCATCCAGTCTGTTCTTATTCGTGTCTATTTTGGTTTTGAGTCAGTACAGTTGTCAGACCAAGGAAACTTTAATCAATACGAAGGAATTATTGTCGCACAAATAAAAGCTCTGTGTCATATTCGGATTGGAAAAATAAATACTGGCCTACAGCGGACGTGTCAGGGGAAAATGTCTGAATACAGTGTACACCCTGGGATAAAATATGTTATGAGGATGCGCTTTCCAGTTCAAATTGATCCATTCCAATCAGCCTGTGTAAAGTTGCCCTCTGTAAACTCAGCTACCCTTATTCCACTTGGAGCTTGTGGAAAATTTCGAGAACTGACAGTTCAATCTTAATCACTTCTCCATAGATGTTTAAATCACAACTGGCTTCGTATTAAACTCTCCATATATCACCGAAATAAAGCTTCCGACTACTGACTGTGGTGGAGGAGAGGAGGAAACCGGTTTTTGACGCGGAATTGGGTTCAGGTTAGTTCGATAGGAGCCTTTAATGGCTGCTGTGACGAATGACAATGAGCCAGTTCAATGTCCGTTCTCAGTCTGCCCAGTACTGGATCCATGTTGTAGATTGCGATATCTCATTCCCGTTTTACCAGTCTGTCGTCGTGTTCTGTGACCAGTTAGTGTTTGTTCCATTACCAAGTCTAAGTTCTACACAAAGGACTGAGCTATACACAGTCAGATGTCAGCTAAACGTGATCATGTTTGCCAGTGTTATTCTTACGATTGGGGTTGGGGGCCTAGCTAACCCTACGTTCTTCATACGATAACCAAATCGCATTAGCAGAGTAACTTGTTACTGGAAAACCAAAGCCATTTGGATTATCGCATCACATAGTTGTCCGTAAGAACATAGAGACGAGGAATGTGAACTTTCAAAAAGTATGCAGTCTAAAGAGGATGGCCACGAATGCACTCCACGTCGAATAACTGAATAGTCGACTGGCTAGCGACCCTTCTGAAACAGCGCGGGTTGTTTATGTTATTCTGAACAAGCAAGCACCGCTCACAAGTCAGAAGACCATAGTACACATTTTAAAAAATCTTGACATCATGACGCCTTACCGGGCTAGTGGACTCATCATCTCATTGTTTACCAACGAAACTAACTAATTCTTCGTTAATGTTTTTGTATTTGAAATAAGTGTTAATATTACCGAATAAGGCATTTTATTTTCATTCTCAAAGTGGCTTCAAACTACTAGTTAGCAATTCCAAGGCTGCCGACACTGAACCAGTACGGTGACGATTAGCGATAACACTACACCATTCATGAGTAGTCGGGCTGTAGTGCGCAGTGAGGTGTGGTAATAACAGGGAAGCGATTACAAGAATAAATATTGGAATGTTCGATCTCGTGGTGTTGCTGAGGAATATGGAATCCACGGATTATTCTTCTTCAACTAGGAAATCACCGGCAATGATGTATAGACGAGCTCACTTTTCCGACGAAAAACCCCAGTAAAATTTCTGGCTCATTTTCTGCCGTTTCAATACATCAATCAGCTAACACTATGGTTTGAGCTGCCAGGACACAGAAGTGAATGCCGTGACCCAAATGTTCATTCTGTTTTGTAATTTTGACTACCTGTTCCCATGTGCTGACCTACCGTGATTTGCCTGTTAATGAAGGAACATGGTAGAGCTGAACAATAGAGTAAAAAGCCGTTGGACAACTGAAAATAACACAATTCTGACGTTAACTCCTACCAGGATTTTCTGGTTGAGTAGAAGATTCCGGTAGGATTTACGTGATATTGTAGTGAAGATAGACGATCGCACCATACTACTCACACCACTATTCAGTAGCCTAATGGATCGAAATGATCGCGGAAGAGATACGAGAAGGATCGTTGGAAGGCAGAGTGACATTTAATGGCTTTCGCCACATGATATCACTGAGAAATGGTGCCCAAAGTGACCGGAGCATCTTCAGAAGAGTGCGGTGTGCAAATGAGTGTTTTTGTTCCTAGTCCCGTTGAGACGCTTGAGTGGAGTATTGGTTTCTCCGATAAAACAACCTCAATGTCATCCGCTTTCTGGATTCACAACAATATAATCTAACATGTCTAAACTTAAACTTCCAACATCAAATGGCCCACGCCTTGCGAACGAACCGAACTGCAAGTAAATAAAACGTGTCTTTCTCTGACCACAGATTATACAGTCCTATCGGAAAAAACCGAGCCCGAAAACTGATCATTTACCTAAATGACCATTGCCATGAGAGCTGATAGCCTACTACAGTAATTGTGTTCATCTAGTTTCGTCAAATAGCTAGTTGTCCAACTCGTATCTTAAGCCAAGTGGTTGCGGCGTAGACCATCAGGGTAAACCGCTTGGGGGTACACGGCTCAACAATACTCATTGTTGAAATGACTGAATCGTTTGCTATGATTGCTAAGTGTGTGTTGACGAGTTGCTGAATAAAGTTGCATTAGTTTGCAGAAGGCGTATGTCGTTCTTCCCTACACATCTGTTTTTTTGGAGCAAGCCTCCCGGACTGATCTTTCGGAAATGTCTGACATCTACCTTCGACTTTCACCCACATTTGTACATTCACTGAACTTTTCTAAGATCATTGGTTGTGATCCATATCGCCGCCACCAAGGTTCAGTTGTTTTAGTTGGCTTAGATTCTAATCTCTTTCGGCCATCTTGCGTGGAACTTGCAGAATTCCATAATTTGGTCATTCCTGTTTCATCTACCTACACACCTGGCTCATTCACATTTAGCGTGAAAGAGCATCATTATTCTGGACATTTCCTTCGGTGCCGTATGGAATTCAATTTTGTTTGATAGCCGTTTTGACTTTTTCGTGAGTCTGTGGATCGCCCCATCTATCAGGCTACCTAAGTTGACATTACTGAGTTCACAGTTTCGCGCACTTCCGATTAACCTGATTCTACTTGATCAGTTTCAATAGCCACTGCGACTCACTCATTCAGAATGCAACCTGACTGTGAACATGCTAAGAGAAGTTAGAATGATATACTGAATCGAAAGAACCACTCTTGACCACGGGTACTCCAGGTAGCTGAAAGAAAGCACTGAAACTAGCCTGGACGATTGGAACCTCATTAATTTTTTTGTTTGATACTGACACCTAACGACTTGTCGCCAAATTAAGGAAATACCGGTTAACCAAATCGATTACAGAGGTCGCCTACTAAACAATATTTAGTTATTTATGCGTATCACGCATATATGTGGGTGCCATTCAACGTTACACATGATAAATCAGTTACGTCTAATATCAGATCATCGAAGCAGTTCCTAACAAATTCGTCGTACAAGCATGAGGACTAAGTACGAATTCTGATGGTGGCAAGGATATACTCAAACGGTCCTGTAAGAATGTTTGTTCAAACACAAAACCTACAATGATATGTAAGCTAACTTCAGTCTATACTGATGGGCTACTTGTTCTCTCGTGGGCATAGTGATGCTTTTGTACCGGAGAAATAATTTTTTCAACTAACCTGACGTTAGCACTATCGGGACAAATTCGCTTAGACTAAGCTCTTTGATTTTCAAGCCAAATAACATTTGCACGTGAAACGGTCGCGACTACTTACTTCAGAATTCTCACGTAGAAGTATTTCGTTGTAAGTTCGACCGTAATTCCCGCGAATCAGATTTGCCGGCAAACCGATATGATCCGCCAGAAACTGACGAAAAAAAACGGTTTGCAATTTTTAGGTTCATTAATCCAGAGGAATTTGTCTTGATCTTACCAACCATTTTTAACTGAAGCACTGTGTGCAAAAATAGTTTTACATGATAGTTATGTTTTCAATTAGTAGTCAGTTCATAACCGTCACCGGTATAAAATGGATTCGTGCTGAATGACTTGCAAGGTCATACATGAGGTTTGACTCTTAGTGACGTCTGTTAATGTTAATTAACATCCTCAATTGAACAAAGAATTCTTATTGTTACTGTGAAAAAATTAGCGCATAATATGGTGTTTTACGTAAAAAAAAACAAAAGGCAGTGCACCAATGACAAATGTGCTGAACTACCGTTCGGCGGCGACTTAGTCATGTTGAGTTATGTAAATGGGTATGAATACACGAGTATTATACCAAATAGCGCAGTATGATATAATATTAACATCTAAAATGTGTTAACATCATGAGAGATAGTTATATATCAGTGGTCATCATCATAGATAAAAACACTTAACTGCCACACAACCATGAAGAAAGACAAAACAGCAAACCCCGTACACTAAGAGGGAAGAAAAAAAGAACAGGAGAGAAACAGACCTCACCATAAAAAAGCGTCGGCTACATTCGAACATTCAGGTTCAAGGTACATACATATTGAAAGCAAATAACCGACTTAAAAAAGAAAGCAACGCTTCAACAGCATGACCGCCTCTTCGCGGTTCTCAATTCCACACGACATTAAGTACACTCACTTCACAGAAAACTAGGACAAAAACACAACATTCAAGCCACTGAGCTCGATTAGCCACCATCTCACTTTGCGTCTCCAACCACCGACTCTGGGAGTCGCGAAGGCTCCAGCTCGGAAGACGAACCCCATCTACAGTGGTCGGTGTGCTGGACAACCGGGTGGCATCCTTAGTGCATGGCCTAGCAATCTAAGTGTATGTAAACGTGAAGATTGGACGAAAGAACTCGTTCGACAATTACTACCAAATACCCGCTTCCAAACCTCTCGGTTGCTCACATGTTGGCACCACCCGATGAGAGCGATCGGATGCAAACATCGGTGGACAAATACCTGAAGATTATTCACGTCTCCTTCTCTGAACGACCAAGTTCCGCTGCCGAAAAGTAATAGTCTTCACAGTCGCCTAATATACGAAACCTTCGAGCACCATAGGTGTTCCAGATTAGTGAAAACCGACCTACCCCTGGAGATACGCGCTTCTTTCATTCCCTACAACGCCATCACAATTAATGCAGCTTTTCAGCTACAAAAACCGGTCAGCAACCTCCATGACCTCATTATCCAATAGTGAATCCACGTAATCACAGCAATCTTGCATAACTACTTTGTACATTGAGGTTACAAATCGTACTCCGAAATAGTTACAGTGTGAACTGGCGTCTAGCATTGTTTGTGCTGTTTGAAAACTGTGCATCTAGAGCTGGTCGTAATAGAGCTTGTGAAGCGGACGACACGAATTTCATTGATAACTGGAATCTAATCTATCATATGGGCCGCGGCCGTCGTGTAGAGCACTACAACTACTCCAGCTTGACCGGTATCGGCAGCCGTGAAGCCACTCGAAGTGTATAACCGGTGTCGGGTAGACACTGCGCGTGACCTCAGCTTCATAAGCTGACTACTGTTCTGGATTATAGTCTCCAAAGTGCAGCAGATATGGACAGTTAACGAGCTCAACGTTCGTGGGAGAGCTTCCTAGTGACATACCCGTTTTGGTGTGCAAAAATCCAAAGCACCCATATGTTGATTTGCATTCTGGATCTAAGCAAGGGACGAGGGAGGCCTGTGGTTGAATGGTAACTTATGGGACTCATCGATACAATGTTACTATGATTAGCTAAATTTATTGTCGGTTCTGAGGAGTAATCAGTGGAAATGAAGGTTGGGAGGGGTCTGAGAGCCAAATTTGATAAGACAGTGGAGAATCGGCTTGCAGTAGCATGTTTTCGCCTATCCACCCTGCTGTATGCAGCAGATGGTGCGACCCTTTTTTACTGCGAGACGAACTATGCCGTGTGAAATTAGTGGTGTTCTGTTCATTCGTGGTTCTATGTGGGTTGAGATACTGCCAGGACGACCAAACCTAGCCAGGAGAATGATTAGGGTTCTCGAACAGACTATGGCTAAACAGCTTGTGGCGCAAGGCAGCGGGTACATGGCAGTGTACCAGAACTTGTACATTTTTCCGGAGAAGGATGCCAACCTTCTTTCGACCTCCAACCTGGAGACTGTGGTTTATCAGTTCTCGACCAATTGGTCTGTCTGGAGTGAGTGACTCTGTCGGTGTGATCATCATACCGCTCAGTTTGACCCAGTAGGTGATCGAGATGCACAAGCTGTCACAGCCCCGGCATGACGGTTCATTTTGACGAATAAATACCATACAACCTTAAAAAGCATCAGGCAACGGTAAGGAAGAAAGACGAAAAGTAGATGAGGGGACCTAATTACTGATGAACTATGTTCATACTTAAACACACAACATCAAGACGCCTTCACCTGGTCACCGAACAACTGAGCTGGAGGCGGAAACAAAGTATCAACAGGACAGCTGCCGTACAACTTTCACTACTCAGCGTCATTAAATGCATTCACTTACCGGACGAGTTGATTAAACAATAACAACATTCACATCACTACGCCCCATTGGCCGCCACATGACCTGACGTCTTTGGCCATCGACTTCGTGCGTCGTGATAGCCCGAGCTCCGGAGACGAGCTCATCCTGAAGTGACCAGCATATTGTGGGCAAATTTACTTCTCTACGTCACGTCATCTGTCCACCTGACACCTTACGCCAGTCGGCCGCAGCATCGGTGGAGTGCTCAGCCTGATAAACGACTAGCTGACATCATTGGGACATTGCGTAACCATCTAAATCTGCGCAAACTTAAAGTTTGGTCAAAAGAATTCGTTTGGCACTCATCACCAGATACCCACACCCCAACCTATTGGCTATTCACCTTTTAATTTCACCAGAATAGAGTGACCGAGTCTAACTACACGTCTCACAACACCACTGGTAACTCAGTAAGCGGTGACGACCAACAGCGCACAAAAATCTCCCTTAGACTATTACAAGAACATTTATATATAGCATTAACCATACAATACACCGAAGAATGAAAAAAGCCTAGAGTGTTGCACTGTTGTCAACGTCAAAGAGCAGTATCTTATGTAATTTTTAACTGGCATGATAAACTCTACAAACGACACCGTCACTGTACACTTGGCTTATTGAACCCGAGTAGCGAGCCCCGTCCACGTGTCTTGAAGATTGTTTACTTGCGGGGAGTCACCCAAAATTAGTCGGGCAACGGAAATGGCTGCGAGCAGATCACACAATCCGACCAATTATTTCCACAAATGTTGGCGAAACCCCCACAATTTCCATGGCGAAAAGTCACATCATTGGGCTTTACTCACCCTCAAAATTCCACCCACATCGGCAGGCTGTGATTGCGTCTAATCTCCAACCCACTCACTACCACTATTGGTGATATCACACGTAGATATTTGCCCACGTAAGTTTGTCTTATGCTGCTGTTTGCTACCGAGAGATAGTTTCATTTTCGTTTTCCTATATTTGATATGTGTGGTAGATTTGTGATTAAAACGATCAGATCAGAAATTGTTGAAGGCAATTATTTGTCACCGTTTTCTTATGGTTTGTTGGACAGTCGTGATTTTCAGAGACCACACCTGATGACCGATGCTTTTCCTTTTATGTGTATCACGCCGAGATTTTGTGAATAGAAAACTAGCCCAGTGTAGCAAATCACGCATAATAGCCTGTCTTTAGATCACTAAGTCGCAAATGGTACACATAAAATTCATTATTTAGTGAATGAAACTGAGGCACCTAATTCGACAGTCACAGATTCAACAGAACACACGAGCAACACTACGTCACATTGTCACTTAAATTAATGAAATGGCTCCATATTTTGTCCCTTTCGAAAAACCTCGTCCCTTAATGCCTCAATAGCGTGCATATTACACGGACTAAAGAAAGCACTTATCTTTGCACACAGTGGATTTAACAGAATTTTAGATATGGGGCTTCACGAGCAGATAGAAAAGTCAGCAGTAATACTGATTCGGTTACAAAGCACGTGAGTAAATCCGCCAATCATGTTCGCCACAGATAAAGTTCGACCAGTTTTCTCAGTTACGTCACACGAACAATAGTGGGCAAACGTGCACAAGTTCAAATGGTACAAGACCGGAAAAAGCGTGGTGAGGATGGGGAACAGAAACATAAGTAAACCAGCCGACATTCGAACAAGTCGTTATAGGGTCACATCCCAAAATTTAAAAGGATCGAGTAAGGAACTAATGACGCAGACAACAGTGAATCAACGATGACACAATCAGAAGATAATGAGGAGCCGGAACCGAATAATTAAGACAGAATCGAAGTACTGGTGAGGAAGGGCGTTGAAGGTAATTTAATGTGAACACCCGTTTCAGAACACGTTACGAAGTGGTCTCTCAACGACGAAAGCGGGGCTACTCAGTCTTCCATCGCGTAGAATCTGACAAAGTGCGAGTTTTACCCAGGCCGGAAACGTTTGTCATGTGCCCTGTTGGTGGAGCATTATACCTAGTTTGCTTACTACTGAGGGCGACGCGATACATTACTGCATAGGTAGATGGCGGTTAATTTAAAACTACTGCGATGCCAAAAGTTGGTCGTCATGAACTGATGTTAATTTCAAATTGTCGCGTACTGACCAACCCAATCGAGGAAAATTAGAAAAGGACTCTAAGCGGCACTAAGCAATCTGTGATATGGGTTTCTTCTTCGATGTTGAAACTCCCATTTGTCTGCAAACGCCTTGAATTCAGCGCACACAAACTGAAGACCATTACCAGAGAAAAACATTTTCGGCATATTATAGTAAACGAACTAAACACGTAGATTGCTGAAGACTACACCTCTGGTGGTACTGCCTAGCCAATCGATTTCGAAATAGTCTGAGAAATAGTCCACCGCGACCAGGTTCTGTTTCCCGCCGTGCGTGAATAAATCGGCCGCAACTAGTCGCCAGCGCCTTTCCGGAAGTTCTCTCTGCAGCATCATTTCCTTCATTCGTCTTGAGTCGTGCTTTCTGCAGAGTTCACACCTCATTATGTACGCCTTTATCATACTGGACATGCCTGGCTGAAAGTAAAGTTCTTTTGCTCTACGAACACGGCTGTTCATCCTAACATAACTAACTTCTGCTGCAAGTCCTTCGGGATCACTAGCCTTTCCCCTTTGAAGATGATCCCTTTTCGGGCAGTGATCGCGTTTCTAAAAAAAATATTACCGGTTCTTCGGGCAGATTCTTATCTTGCGGCAAGCCGTCTTTTATAACTTAAGTCAGATTCTGAAGTATTTGATTTCTTTTCGTCGCGTCCCTCAGCTCCACCATCTTATCCATCGGTACCATCATGTAGTCCACTGATGCGATCGTCTCAAACTCAGTCTTCCGGCACAGCACCGGGTACATAAGCACGAGAGAGAGAAAGGAAGTATTCGCGATGTGCAGTTCGCCCCCGAGGTGGTAGACTGGCTCACAGCCGTACTTTTGTAACCTGATCATCGTCCGTTGTGGACGTCGGCGTGCGGTACCCAGTGGCTTATTCGCTTTTGTTATCAGAGGTTCGTAGTCAGTGTGTACGTTCCAGAGCAAAACCCACCGCCAGCACTTACTTTTCGGCTTGTGCATAGTCTCGTTCCGCCGTCAAAAGGCTCCGCCTTCTGTAGTCAGTCGGTCTCTCTTGTTGTAGTAGCACTGCTCCAAGTCCTGACAGACTGCCGTCACCCTGAATTACCAGAGAAGCTCAGGATCATAATAAGCCAAGTCCTGAGCCATCAAAATTAACTATTTTTGTCTCGTCAAACGCTGATTGCTGGGTTTTCACTCACATCGACCCAGGTGTGAAACTGCTTTGACACCTTTGGGGGACGGCATGTTCTGGATCGCATTCACTTTGCTTGGATCGACCTACAGCTCTTCAGACGTGATTAGGTGGCCATGAAACGTCACTTTTGTCAACCGAAAAACGATCTTACCTCGTGATACGGCTAGTAGTTGCGACATACACCGTTTCAGAAAGACCTCAAGGTTCTGGTCGTGCTGCGTAATCGCACCTCCATATATCAACAAACCGTCAGCGATACACATCGTTCTTCCAAGCTTATCAAGCGCCTGTATTAGACGTTTCTGAAAAACTCCGCTCGAAACTTGTAATCGAAAAAGAAAACGCAACCATTAGGACGCCAAAAAGGGGTGCACAACGCGGTTAGATAGCTAGAGTCTTCATCTAGCACCAGATGCCAGTATGTGGAAAACAAATCAACTTTCGTAAAAAGCAGGCTTGGTTTAATTCGAGCAAAATATCGTCTAGAGTTGGCAGTGTATTGTTACTTTTGGAGTACAGCATTCAACGACCTGGAGTCAATGTGTACACGAATAAAACCAGAGTTCTTCAACGTTATTGCAACCTGACCGACCTAGTCGGTAGGCTTGTCTACTGACACTATTACTTTTAGCTCGAGCAAACGATAGCTAACGGAACTGCCTTGCAACCGGTACGGCATTTTCGGCTACAGAAAGACTAGTAGTACCCAGCATACAACCCAAACCCGAGTCAAACACAGGAGAGTACTGACCAAACAATAGGGACATCTCCAACACATGAAGAAAAGTGTCATCCTGAAAAGTCACAGAGTCCATTATCTGAATGGCATCCAATTCGGGGATTGGTGTTGAATCCTTCTCCACAACAGAAAATCAAATACAAGATTTGCCATTCTTCGGATTTGTGATCGGCACACTTACCTTTCCCAACACTTGTGTCTGATCCATTCCACATTCGTAGTTGCGTATTGGATGGCTCCTTGACTGACGGTTGAAGAAATCCTGCCGACATACCATTGACGGATGTACCTGAATCTAATTGACAACGCCGTGATTTGTCTTCAGTAAGAAGTTCGGCGTGAATCCCTCTTGCTGCAAGTGCATTTGTTGGACCTCTTCCCCCTCACTGGTCAGTCTAACGGATGGTGACTTGCACCGCTTGGCGGAATGATTCTTCTTCCGACATTTTAAGCGAGTTTTTCCGAACACCGGACATTTCACATTCCGTCGTTCATGATTTCTATCGCAAGATAGGCAGGGGGCCTGGTCAGTGCTCGGTTAACCGCATTGAGCTCCATTCCATTTTCATTGTTGCCGTCCTTGATTCTCTGTTCCGCAGCCGATTCGCTATCGCAAATGTCAGTACACTTGGTCAGGGTGAACTACCTCACTCTTAGCAGTCTCGTGGTCAGCTTCAGCCCCTCAGTAATTTGGGTGTGCTTATAACTGGGTCTTGTTCACAGCGGATCCCATCCAGAGAAACCAGTGAAAAGAGGTAACATACATTATTTGTTTCCTAGGTCAGCGATCATAGAAAACCCACTGGCCAATTCAAACGAGTCCGAGTATTGGCAGCGAATTTTCATTTCATGGTGTTATACGATAGCCAGGTGGCACATTGTTTGAACAGGACATTTTAATCCCAGAGAAATGGGGTTGGTATGTTGTCTAACTGTAATAAGAAAGACGGCGTTATCCCAATGTCAGAACTGTCACGTGAAAACGAGAATATACACCAAGTTGTTGCTAGTCCCAAAATTTATCCTGGTCAGCAGGTTAGGCATCAGTCAGGCAATGAGCTACTCCTGGTTTATGATAATAGAATATGGGATAGTTCCATATTAGGTAATTCAGGGAGGGGAGTTTGTGCAATTATCCCCTTTTGTCTACAGAGAAGCAAAAGGTCCATCGTCTTAACAAAAATACTTATTACCTGTGAGATTTCATTAGAAAATGTGTTGGTCAAGGGTTATAATTTCTAAAGCTGCCAGTAATTAATTACCTAAATCTCACTCGAAGCTAGTTTATCACATATAGTCTCCAGTGGAATGCCACACCAGGGGGAACGTCTTTGTTGCACAGTCAACTGCTTCGTGGTTCTCGATGATGAGTGGTTTTAGTAAAACCTTACCTTGAATAGCAATGATCTATGGAGATGACCACCAAGTTTGACGCATCCCAACGGCACTACATTCGAGTTGATTTTGCACCGTAATTCGGCTGTTGTTAATTCGTGGCGGAATGCTGCGAAATGTTCACGTCCTATGGATCCTCCAAAGCATGAAGCAATGAATCTGTGCAAAAGACATGTTCAATTTTGTTACTGATCTTGGTTAAGAAGGAGCAATTCGCCAATTAATATGGTAGAGAAAACTGGATACATACTGCCGGATAATGATGTAACATTAAATACACTTGATGAAAACAAAGGAATGAGTGTAGCTATTCAACAGCACTAAAAGAAGTACCATTCGTTAAAAAACATGTCGCCCACCGAATTCGAGTAGTTGCAAACATTTTCCCCCAAACTATGTGCACATGACATGCACGACGACGCATATCGGCTACTGGGCTTCATCCCGTACCACGCTGAATCCACAATAATACAAATTCTAACTAACAGATGAATGTGTCAATTGCGCTAACTGGCTGGTCACTTGCAGACAGTCCCAATCGTGATGTGGCTGCCTCTCGTCGATTAAGGCACGCAGTGTGATCAGAGAGCTTCATGTTTGCTCTGGCTGGATCGTTCAGTTTTTCAGTTATGAAATCGAACGGTTCATGCACAATGATTGAAGCCACCTAGTGAGTTTGATTGGTCTGATTGACTCGACAACGTTCCCACTCGATGACTGTTTGGGTAACGGAGGTCGTTTCATCAACAACGAAATGAGCAAGGCAATGAGAGGATTGCAACATAAATACAGTGCATTTGCACAGCAAGTGGATATTCGATCACGATTCATTTTAACGACATACAATACATGATTGAAACTGTCTGATTAAGGTCCAGTATCGGTGGACGCATTAAGAATGGTAATCAATAAACGACGAATCAACGATGAAGGTCAGGCAAGCATGACATCGAGCAATCAGTTGCTTAACAAGACTCAGGAGTAACGGCGTAAACCAAGTGACAAACTGGTTGGTATTAAATTTCGCAAAGGGACTAGTATTTATTGGATGCCACCATAATGAATTTCGTTACCTAATGGAAATGTGTGTTTGTGTTCAGTCAACGCGGACAGACATCCAGTTACACGGTACACTGTTATTAAAGCGATTGTGTTCAAGCACGTAATTCACTGGAGCTAACCAAAACATAATTGTTATTTCGGCCGAAGGTTTACGTTGGAACAGAGGGAGTAACAATTGTGAAAGACGAACACCCCTATATGTCTCGTTCGTACGTGGTTTTTCATGGCAAGCAATGAGCACAGTTGGTCAAAAATAGGTGGAATTGTTTGCAACGTTCAGCCTCTCTCTATAGGTCAGATCTGTTTTCGCTCAGCAATGCTCTATTTTGTTGCATCAGTACAGGTACTGATGGAATGTCCACTCCGTCCTATGTGAAAAATCAGTTTGTTGCCTCTCGCGATTATGTTTTGACATGTTGGTAATCAACAGTCAAGGGGTCTTTGATGACTACTGATAGATCGCCTAGTCAAAGTTCCTCATATAACCTTGTGCAGACTTTTAAAAGGTCACCCAACTCAGTGCAATTTCATCAAGCTCAGCAAGTCGACAGACAAATGTCAGCGATTCGGAGATAGATTGGAATGTGGAAGACAGACTGACAAACCGCAAACAGAATGATAAACGGAAAGAGTCGAATGGGACCGTGTATGGAGATTTTAGGAAAAACGATTCACAAATGGCGCTCCTACGCCACAGGGATGTCGGCTCAGTTCACGACTGGGCTCAACTACGGTCTGATTAGTTTTCACTTATCATGTCGTCAATGGTTCTGACTACCACGACCTGCTTTAAGAACATTTAATTCCAATATTGTTCGGTCAAAGTGACCCGATAGTGCAATATGGCACTGCTCCAATTCGCCTATGTATAAATGTTCAAGTCACCTTACAATATTGACCTATCAACGCGTCCCCTCCCATCGCTCGACCCCATGCCCACAGGACTGCCTTGACAGAATTATTTTCTGCACTGAGCGATTGTGGAAGCTTAAGCACCTGAAACTAAAGCCTTTTTAGATATGTTACCATATAAAACA
This sequence comes from Paragonimus westermani, assembly GCA_008508345.1. Taxonomy (NCBI): domain Eukaryota; kingdom Metazoa; phylum Platyhelminthes; class Trematoda; order Plagiorchiida; family Troglotrematidae; genus Paragonimus; species Paragonimus westermani. The sequence continues at coordinate 84,012 of QNGE01001917.1, read as the reverse complement.
AGAATAAAGCGCTTAGCTTCTCAACGGTTTGCAGAATAGAGACGGTTTGGTAAGGATCAAAATAGATGGACAAATTCGGTAGTAATGAACAAGTGTAACTTCATGCTGAGCGCGTAGACCAGCCATACAAGATGTTTGGCATTGGGTTAGGTGAAAGCAGAAGGCTCGTGTATAAATCAGTATGCTTTAGAGATGAGAAAAATCAGCAACAGTCACCGAGGTGACCGGTACTCAGAGGTTGGTGCACGTAGCCAGCTGAATTGTGAGCGGTGATATTTATTTTCAGGTACAAGCCAAACAAATGATGTTAACTGACTAATTCCCTTAAGCACCCTCGGGTTGTGAATGTGCAGTAGGTCTGGATGAGACCAGCACACATTTTGCGCAATGTATGTACGTACCCGACTCGTGATTCCTGAACGTTTCAAATCGTGCTGACCAACTTTTTGAAGAATGTACAGATCGCGTTAGCGTGAACTGATCGAAAAATGGTGGCATGAGTTCGTAGCATGTTGCTCTTCTTTGTTGCATGAGGTGACTGCTCTGTACACTCCTTCCATTCTAAAATGTATGTGCGACAATAGTGATAGTGTTAAATCGCACCTGGCGATTCAGAAGTAATTCACTCAGTAACGCGTACTCGACAATTCAAGTAACGCTTACTCAGACGGTCGGGTTAACGGGACTATATTCCAAGTCCAAAACACGTCAGAAAAGACGACCGAAAGGATTAGAATTTATACGGTACTATTGGATAAAACTACAATAAACGTGCTATCTCACCCTCAATGTGAACTAATCGGATACACAAATTATCCGACAGGAAGATGTTCAAAATGGAGTAACCAAAACATGAATACGCTAATGGTCACTAGTCAACGGGAAATGAGCTCATAAAAACAATCGGGTGCAGATGAAGGTGCGTACATATCAAACAATATCAAGAATGGAAGTTTTACTAGATAAGCAATGGTAGTTATGAAAGCAAGAAAGCAGCTATGGTACAAAATTCATCATGCTCGTTTACTGTACACAGCAGGGACTAATAAAGTCAAACAAACCAAACACGCCTCAACAAATTTATCGTTCTACATCTTACCAAACAAAGACGACAACCTTACCAGAGGAACTGCAGCAGATCCAACAAATAGTAAACTGTGTATATTTACGGTCTTGAACCAAGTCCAAGTAATCTGAGATTAATGACGGTGATGTATTCACTTGACCGTACTGTACCACAACCAAGTACTGTGGAATGGTAACAGAACATCCTATTTAACTGGTAAGTGTCGATAGAGCCGATGAAGACCCCGTGTAGACCGAATGAAAGGTACCACTCTACAGGCTTTCACAGTTGTTGGGTCTTGTCAAATCACACTCTTTGATTCCCAGTCCATTTTTAACAATTGCCACGTTTTGGTTATTGACTGTGGGCCATCGATGATTGCTTTAAAAACATGAAAATTTCGAAGATTTCTGTTTCATTGTTCTCGGAAGCACGTATATCACAAATGCGCAGTTTACTTTTTCAATGTTTGAAATCTTCCATGGTATAGTTATTAAGTCTGGATTACGTGAACCTGTAAGAAAAACGATCGATCAACTTGCGGGAAAAGGGATACTAACGCCCCTGCAATCTTCGATTCTGGTTACACCCATTTTGACACTGCTTAAACGTGACGGTAAAAACGCTCCGAATTTGCGGCGATTACCAACTCATGCTCAACAGATTCCTTCGGCAGGCGAGTCTTGCCACTGTCGAACCGGACGACATTCCGTATCAGCTTCATGTCTCAAAATATTTCTCAAAGCTCGATTTATAGAACCTTTTTCTACAGATTCAACCTGATGAGACTTCCAGTATTCTGACAACCATCAATGTTCCTTTCGGATTATTTTGATATAATTTTCTGCCGTTCGGTTTGAACGTATCACTTGCTATATTTTAAGAAGTTATGAACACCTTTACTTCTGATCTAGAAAATGTTTCTACCTATCACGATATTGTTGTGCACGCACCAATCATACCTATGCATGATGAACGATTATGTACCCTACCGCTATTGACTTCGCTAAATACATGTTTGGTACGTCCAAGTTCTCGTATTTAGGGTTTCTCGTTAATGAGACTGGTTATCAACCTGATCCTGACTGTTTTTTCACTTCTACCTAGGGTATCCACTTCAAAGACTTTTGTTGAGTTTCGTTGTTTGATGGAATCACTCCAGTATTATTCTTGATTCATTCCTAAGTTAGCCGATATGACGGAATCCTTGCTTAAACTTCTTCGAATTAATTTTGTTTGGACTGACTTACATGAACGAACTCTACGAGTTCTATTGGATCTTCTGACTTCCGACGCAGTAGTGTGCACGTTCCCTCAAAATTTACCATCAACTTGATTACTGGTGTGTTTCCAACAGGCATTGAAGCTGTGCTAGAACAAGAGGGTCCTCCTGCCTTCCGCACTTCCAGACGCCTCAGTTCAGCAGAGCGTGGATATGCGCAAACAAAGAAAGAAGCGTTGGTGGCTTACCGGACGGTCACCAGATTACACAAATACTTCCTTGGTATTTATGTCACTATAATCACTTATCCTGAAGCTCTCAGATTTATCTACAATCTTAACAAATCCTTTGCCAAGTCTAACGTGGCAATCGTTCAACGACAGAGTGTTGCTTTATATTTGTATTGATACAATATCCAATACCATGATGCAAAACTCATTCCTCATGCTGATTATTTATCACGGTTGTCACGAGACTGGATCTTGACTGAGTGTCACGTGTTGCGCATCTAGATGAGCTACTGAGCTAAACTGGACGGCGTGGAGTCCACATCGACAAAGTTACTCACACCAGGCAGGGCAATTGGTCGAGAACTGATAAACCACAGTCTCCAGGTTGGAGGTCGAAAGAAGGTTGGCATCCTTCTCCGGAAAAATGTACAAGTTCTGGTACACTGCCATGTACCCGCTGCCTTGCGCCACAAGCTGTTTAGCCATAGTCTCGTCGAGAGCCCTACTCATTCTCCTGGCTAGGTTTGGTCGTCCTGGCAGTATCTCAACCCACATAGAACCACGAATGAACAGAACACCACTAATTTCACACGGCATAGTTCGTCTCGCAGTAAAAAAAGGGTCGCACCATCTGCTGCATACAGCAGGGTGGATAGGCGAAAACATGCTACTGCAAGCCGATTCTCCACTGTCCCATCAAATGTGGCTGTCAGACCCTCCCAACCCTCATTTCCACTGATTACTCCTCAGAACCGACAATAAATATAGCTAATCATAGTAACATTGTATCGATGAGTCCCATATGTTACCATTCAACCACAGGCCTCCCTCGTCCCTTGCTTAGATCCAGAATGCAAATCAACATATGGGTGCTTTGGATTTTTGTACACCAAAACGGGTATGTCACTAGGAAGCGCTCCCACGAACGTTGAGCTCGTTAACTGTCCATACCTGCTGCACTTTTGAGACTATAATCCAGAACAGTAGTCAGCTTATGAAGCTGAGGTCACGCGCAGTGTCTACCCGACACCGGTTATACACTTCGTGTGGCTTCACGGCTGCCGATACCGGTCAAGCTGGAGTAGTTGTGGTCCTCCATACGTTGGCCGCAGCCACATTGGTGGATTGGATTCCTGTTAACAGTAGACCTTTTGCCGTCTGCCTGATCCAGATCTCATAGGACACTCTTGAAACAGGCACAGTAGCATGCAGCACGGGAGTACATAGGTTGAACAGATATTGGATCTCGGGGAAATTCCTGGGGTCGTGAGAATCCAGACGGAACATTCTTCCTGGCAGTTCATATAACAATTCTAGGAGGGATATCCATAGGAAGCTGAAACGTAGTCTAAAGGCCGATCGTGAAGCCTGGTTATTGGAGAACGATAAGGAAATGGAGAGCGCTTTTGCTCTAGGGAACACCCGTAGACTCTTAAAGTTCATCTGTGCTACTGATCCTAGGTGACCATCTGTCAGTGAAGCCATCAGCAAGACAGATGACACACTCATCTATGATAAGTCCAGACGGTTAGAGCGGTGGGTGGAACACGTTGAAAGACAACTTAGCTGGCCTCCGGCTTCTACTGTGTTGCCGCCACAAACGTGTATCGTAGCACTCTATGCAGTAGATTCAGCATTACCCACTGAGACCGAGATGCGCAATTGCATCTCAGCTCTCAAACGTAATACGGCTGCTGTCCCAAGTGATCTCATGTCGGTGCCTTTGAACGAAAGTGAGAGAGGCGTTAATAGACGCGGTAGCTCTTGTCACAACTTTTGTGCAGGGGTAGGTCGGTTTTCACTAATCTGGGACACCTATGGTGCTCGAAGGTCTCGTATATTAGGCGACTGTGAAGACTATTACTTTTCGGCAGTGAAACTTGGTTGCTCAGAATAGAAGACGTGAACCGTATTCAGGTATTTGACCACCGATGTTTGCATCCGATCGCTCTCATCGGGTAGTGCTAACATGTGAGCAATCGAGAAGTTTGGAAGCAGGTATTTGGTAGTGAATGTCGAAAGAGTTCTTTCGTCCAATCTTCACGTTTACATACACTTAGATTGCTAGGCCATGCACTAAGGATGCCACCCAGTTGTCCGCCACACCGACCACTCTTTGTGGACGCCGCGGCGGACTGGCATAGGGTGTGAGGGTGGACAGATGATGGCCTGGCGAAGAGAAGTGAAATCGTTCAGGAAGGGGTTGTTCACTGTAGATGGGGTTCGTCTTCCGAGCTGGGGCCTTCGCGACTCCCAGAGTCGGTGGTTGGAGACGCAAAGTGAGATGGTGGCTAATCGAGCTCAGTGGCTTGAATGTTGTGTTTTTGTCCTAGTTTTCTGTGAAGTGAGTGTACTTAATGTCGTGTGGAATTGAGAGCCCCTGATGACGCCCTAGTTTCACTTACAACTCATTTACTTGTTTTCCTGTTGGCAAACCGTGGCCAATATTGGTGTACATTTATCAATGCGGGTTCTTGTGTCATGCATATTGATTTTCTACTTGTCTTTCGCCGAAGGTTTCAATTTGAGTCCAATTTTGAGGACTATTCGAAGCTCCTCTGATCTGGACTGATACTTTCCACACAATTACATCGAAAAGCACCATATTCATATCGGACTGTCAGGGGGGATTTTAATACCTGTCAGGGATCTGTCCCATCATCATCTGATCTCAACCTAACGGTGAAACGCTGCGCCATATTGGTCGCGTTGTTATGGTATCCCCGTTATATCTAGTGCTCACTGGCATCTTCTTGAGCATGCCTGAAAACAAGCTATATGGAGGCATAAAGCTAACAGACTATTACCGAATGTGTGCAGACTACACTTTGTGATTCAAAGCCCCGGTAAAACTTGATATGTTTTAGCAGTGCTTTTGGTAACCTTGGAAATTAGTCCATTGGCAAATTTTTTTCCGTCCTACCAATAATACGCGGATTAGACGGCACATTACAACGAAGCGTGCCCAGGAAGAAAACTTGATGTGGTTAATTTTTCCGCCTTGATAGCCGTATGCCGATAAGTCTCAGACAAAGCCCCATACGATCCTAAAACAAAAGATTTAAGGAATTGACGAGAGACTGTCATCAGTGACGCTCATCCTGAAAATTTCATCACTAGCGGTAGGCAAAAGAGATAACCACGATCCTCAGTGGACAGTGTTGATAAAAAGTGTCTACTTACGATTACGTTCAAAAGGCATGCAATGCGAAGCTAATATTATGCTAAATAACTTTCAACAACACGGTTTATGGTGTCACAGATTCTGTTTTCGTATCGCACTCAAAGCGGGCGGCACCACTTTAAGCAAAGTGTCATGCACCTAAAAACCCTGCCCCATTTTTGATCTATTAACTTGACCGTTCCTGTTGTTCGGTATACATAGGTCGCATTACTAAGTGCTTAGCTGAAGAGGTTAATGAGCAATGCCCGACTTGGTTGTGCTCTGAGACATTAATGAATACCACTTCCTCAACCCTTAGTAGTCTGTAGTCGACACAAACACGAAGAGGCATTACGCACCGTCGGCCACTGTCCCGACATTCCGTTGTGAAAGGTCCTATGTCGCAACCTGCCAAACACCAAGGTGGTAGTAGTTCACTTAAGCCACCCATAACTTTGTGTTCAGAACCAGTTTGTCAAATGTTGAAGCTTTCATGGCTAAACACGGTCGCTCGACCTGTAAAAGATTTGGTCACCAATTCAGTCCGATCAGCACTGGTTACTGAAGATCAACTTCCTCTGCGTTTCTAACCACAGCGGTCATGTTAACCATCTATCCAATTATCTTGTTCTTTTCTCATTCTTTTACAAATGACTATCTAATAGTCACTTAATTTTACTAATCGAACCAACCGACGGTGAGAACATGCCAAAAACAGTCTGCTCCATGAAACTTTGTTTTCATGGTACAGGACCATCGGTTTCACCCTTTCGATAATCCTGACGACCAGATTATGCGGCGACAGTTTAACATCTCTGCTGGAGCTTAGGGATATTTTGATATCAAAGGGGCTTTGAACATTGTCCAGGTCAGTTGTTGAGCAGTTGTAGAATATTTACACCAAACTCAGTACGAATGGAGTTAAACAGGGTGTCGTGTTTAACATATTTTTAACAAATGGATTGAGAAGAACACAGAACATTCGGTAGACAGACCTAAAACGTCAGTCATCGGCACATTTCGCTCTTTTCCGGTCTCTGGACCTCACGATTATGACCGTAAAGATGACAGTCAACACAATTTTGTCCACAGACATGCCAACGGCATTGCATAGCTTCTGATCGTTCATAAACCCCTGACTAGGAAAATTAGGGCCGTCTCTTGACTTCATATAACCAATTAAACTCTGCGTCGTCGGCGTAAAGTAGCAGTGACGATTTTACAACGCCCGGGCAAATCAAAGGTAAATAAAATGAATAGTGAAGGTCCAGAATGGACCAAGAAAGAGCGCCGCTTTTGGCTAGGAACTAGCCTCATATCTAGATGTTCAGCCGACGTCAAAATTGTGCCGGTTTAATTAATCTTCAAGCCCCCTTTAAGGTCTTCGACAAACAACCGCTCGTTAACGAATGATCGGTAAGACCCTTTGGTGATCCAGTTAATTCGCTTCAACTCTGTTTCAAGGTGATCGAGGATAGCGGTTCCGAACGCAGCGATGCATGTTGTAGAGGTCTCTCTAACCTTGTTCTAAGATGTGATACACAGAGTTGGAAAGTTTCAAGGAAGTTAACCTCTCTTACATCGTTAATTCCTCTGGATGATAAATCATGCATGCTTGCACATACCCAAGGTGTAACAGCCCGCGCATTTCGGTCATCTAATCCCACAGACGTAGGACACTTTGGAACACTTTGAGATGAATGCTGCTACTTCACTGTGAAATAGTTTGGGGCGCATATTCGCATTACAGAAAATACTCTTCAGTTGTGTCGTTCGTTTTGTATCGTATTATCAAGTTTGCTGTGTCTAACTAATAGAGGGATGGGTATATACGCTTTGGTGTTCTGAAGCCTCACCTACTGATATCTAATAGATATGACTGCTCATAGCAACCTAACGCATCTCTCCCACCTAAACCGATCAGTGTACTGCCAACACTTTTATTCTCTTTTCAGATTTGTTCTTGTCGTTTTCACCATTTTAGATGCGCGCCGAAGTGATACCAACATACTTTACTATGTCCACTTTACAGTACCGAAGTAAGCAATACAAGGACCAATAACATAAGAACAATGAACCCTTTGGGGTTTGTGGCTAATTTACTTGAATGCTTCAATGTAGGTAAATGAATTCATCCATTGTGGTACTACTCACCGACCAAGTTCACAAGCCTGTAGCCTCGAATCACCTAACGGTTGTATCACATTGGTCGCATAACTGTGCCACTGCAATAACTGTTCGTCCACCTCCGTTGCGTCTTCAGTTAAAAGTTCTGGCGATTTCGTGGGCTTTTCTGATTGTTCTTCTAACGATTCCATGTTAGTTTCTTCCGGTTGCTCCACGATCTCTTCCGTAGTACCTGATGGGCTTGTAAATGAAGGAAAATTGGTTGGGTAGCATTATGGGGTTAATTGGGTGTGGACTGCCCTCACGTACACACAAGTTCAGAGCAGATCCACATGGAATAACATACGTTGCTTTATGTCGGTCACTTAATTTTAACATGATACTTTCATGCTAATCTTGACATATAATCACCACGAATCAGTTTGCAATACTAGCATGGAAAACGTACGACTGGTAGTGATCTCAACTACAGTGTTTGGTAAAGTACTATTTACTAAGGTCGAGTTCATTATGCATGGTCCATAGAGTTAAACCAATATACAAAGGCGAGCCTAGTTTGTTTTGTCACACATATATACATATGTGTATAAAAACATTGGTATTAACGGCACATTCTACACACTAAGGCTAAATTTCTACCAACGTCACGAGTTATCCTTAATTTAGGGTCCACTAAAATTCGGCAGTTCATACTCACGAAATTGCGAGTCATCTCTTCCGTACCTCCACCTCGCGAGAGGTACCACCTCCACGAAATGCACCATAGCAACCCAAATAATGGGTCAAGTAGCGGCTACCCGACCATAGATATTATAGCAGCCCACAGAGGCAGACGCATCAAATCATAAGTGAATCTAACGAGTGTTCGAATAGGATATAGTATCATTCGAGCGCAGTGAAATGCTACAGACATCTTCTCAGGTATACCCTCATGGTAATAGACATAAACGCGTTGGTTTACTTCTTGGTTAACAGCATGCGTTGCAGTGGTATTTTACTAGGTAATTGGAACTATAAATGTACTCTCACTTCTACGGTTATACGACTAGTGGTGCTGTGAATTCCGTTCACGCACAGAACAATGATACAGATAGGGGAGAGGTGACGGCGAATGGGCTGTTTAGTATTAAAGTGTTGGGGGTCCGGGCACAGCAGATACGGAGTTCGAAGAAATGTTTAAAAACCATTGACCTCAAAATCCTTGTCATATCTGAAGGTACGACTGGTCTCGAGTGAACTTCATGTTTCGGGAAAATCCAGGTGACTAATTCCGCCCTAGCTAACCAAGCACGGATTCAGAACTTTTACTTCAAACCCCCGTCATACATCGAACGATAAAAACATCAGAAGCCGTGGTCATAGCAACACACTTAACGTGTTCACTCAAGAAGGATAAAAGCTGGGGGTGACTTCGCGATTGAAATTTAGATCTAGACAACGCTCGCATTCGAAAATGCGTTTGATATAAACAGCATCAGTTGTAAATATCAACATTATTGTACGCCGTTAGCAAGGTGTGTTTTCACTAGTTCCATTACTTCTGTGACCAACTACTGTGCATATAACATAATCAACCTCACGAACTCTTCACTCTAATACTGGAATGAACATTGCACTCGAGTAGTTCTCGTAACTAGTTAAAGTACTATTACATTTTTGGTCTTCAGCGAAGCCCATTAGCTTACTTTGAACAGATATAAATCGCGTAGATCGGCCGTTTGTCAGTTAAAGGTTGTTTCAGGTATTCAGACAATGGTAGCAAATCCGACGCGGACAACAAGTGCCCAGGATCGTAGAACTGGTCTTCAATATAGTCCGTGAAATCTGCAATTGTGAGAGAAAATCACCTTCCCATGGTTCAGATAAGGTTAGTTACTTCAACCCAAAACATGAGGAGAATAAAGACTGGCCGTTAACGGCATGCGAAACCAGGAAGCTTAAAAAGACAACTGGTAAGATATGCAGAGTCTGTCCAGTGACAGACTGCGCAAATAATAGGCTACACTAGCTAAAAAATGTAAACAGTTCGAGGGGTAAAAAATTCATTGCTCACTCCTTAATTAACACTCCATTTTCAGTTTTGTTTTCAGTGTGTACCACCGACTCGGTAGCTGTTGTTTAACGACCTTCGTTGGTCAGTACGCGATCATAACAAAAACAGTCATTCGAAACAATTCGTTCTCTTGAAAAACATGAATAAATCAGTAAGAAGACGGAGATCATATGGTGTTCTCCGGAGTAACATTCTGATCACTGATGGAGACGTAGCTAATTTTAAACTATACTACTGAACGGTAGACATAATTTAAGGAATTAGGCAGACGGACACAAATAGTAGAATCCAAAATGTGGGAAAGGTGACTACCAGATTACCTACGGCGTCAACACACATTATTTTTGAACACAGAAAGGACTGCGAAGTTTAAAAAAGTAAACTTTAACAAACTAAAGAATGCGTTTCCGGTAGTTGAAAAAAGTTGCAGGGAATGCATCAAAAACTTTGACTCTACCCTGTGTGGAGTGGGTGCCCTGCAAATGAATGCGCCTGTCGACCTCTATACAGAACCTCACTTGAATCTCTCAGGCGAAACGAAAAGCTCATAACCTCCAAACCTGATGAAGGCGCAGTTGTCATTCTCGATAAGGCTGACTACTTAAGGAAAATGAACTCGCTATTTGAAGATACAACCAAATTTCCAAGGATAGACAACCAGAAGGATAAGGCGATGACTATAGAGAAGGCTCTCACAAAATCGTTGCGATGCTTGAAACAGATGGGACTTATAGATTCAGGTACGTTTTCGAAAGTTAGACCAGTGGGCATTGTTATCCCTAGACTTTACGGTTTGCCTAAGGTTCACAAAAGTGGAACACCCTTGCGACCGATCTTGGACGTGAGTAATTTCGCATATCATGCAACTGAGAAATGGCTAGCTGGGTGTTAGAGCAGGTAAGGAAACAGCTAGCAGTCCTCAGTTTGAGGGAATCATTCGAAGTCGTTAAAATCTTCAAGGAAGTGAAGAAGAATATCCTCGCTTGATGTAAAATCCCTATTCAGTAATATCCCGCTCACAGGAATACTTGAGTTTCTGGGCGACTATCTTGAGACCAATCCATAAATAGATAGAAGAATTAAAACGGTTGTTATATCGTTGTACCTGTGATGTTCAGTTTCAATTTTGCAGTGGACTGTATTGACGGGGTAGCAATGGGGTCAACACTAGAATCAGTACTAGCTGATATTCTTAAGGTAGAGCTTGAAAGTGGTGCACTAGCAACCCAGGTTAACTAGTCCACTCTTTACAAGCGATATGTAGACGATATTATTTGCTTAACGGACGAATCAATAGGTCCTAAAGAAATACTGGGACGGTTCAACTCAACCCATAGGAATATCCGTTTTACCATGGAGCCTGAGTCACCCAAAGGTATCTCGTTTCTAGACGTCCTCCTGTCCCGCCGCTCAGATGGGACTATACAAAGGGAAGCACATCGTAAGTTGACGTGTACCGGACAACATACGAAATTCTATAGTTTTGTACCATTAAGACAAAAGATTATTCTAATTTGACGTGTAGTCGGTAGAGCGACAAAAATATGCTCGAGTGTTACTCTAGAAGAGGAAAGACAATTCACATTTAAAGTGCTAGTTGGAAACGGCTATCCCGAACAGTTTGTTCTTAAGCATATGTTAAGTAGCACCAAATTGGACAATCCACACATAATACAGAAAAAGTCTGTTTATATTTCGCTGTATTTTCAGAGCGATAATATCAGCAAAAAGCATAGCGTAGACCTAAATGAGACCCGTAGATTTGTTTTTCCTGGTTTTGTTCACTAACGATGCTTCACTATTGTACAACAACGTTTTGCGTCATCTCTGCATGCTGTCCGAATTGATTAAAAAAATGACCTTGCAATAACAATAAAAATTTTGTGCACGCACGTCTTTCTGCTTGACGATACTACACGGATCTCATCCATTTTTAGCTCCGCTGTACTCCGAACATCGTCGCAGCACCGACAGCATTTCAGCCGCCCACGGTAATCTAGGAATATCCTCGCTTCCCGGATACTGGTAATTTGGGATATTGTGGTGGTGGTCCTCTTGAACCCCTTCTGTGAGTCAAGCTCTTTATTCCTATAATTTGCTAAAACCCCCGTAACAGTCCTGTTGCATTCGTTAACTTTTCGTCACTATACTCAGTGAAATACGCCTGCATTTACTTAAGGTCATCAGAGACTCTTTTTGACCATTACAAATTGGTGAGCCCGAATTAGTCGATTTCCCACACTTTTCCGTCGTCATTATCCGGTGAACTCGTTGTTTCCTCACCTTGTGTCTAACTCTTTTTCCTTCGGTGTTCGGTTTAATCATCACAACGTCTTCATTGCTGCTATGCCCGACTACGACGATTCAACTGAGCAGCTGACCGCATTCGTGCACATCAAACAGTGAACTTGGAGTCAGTAACCCTCGTTTGTGGTTCGGACAAGTTGAAGCTCTCCCTCGAATGAGGCGCATTAAATCACAGACCATGATGTACTCCTACATAGTTCAGTCCATCCCTACTGAAATCGCCGAAGAGGTCTCGGATCTCATTGACAACATGCCTAAAAGTCAGCCGTACGATAAGCTGAAAGACGCCTTAATTAGCATGGTAGGTGTTTCTGAACAACGGAAGCTGGACAAACTATTCTCCGAAATTGAGCTAGGTGACCGCAAACCATCCCAGCTGCTACGACACATGAAACAGCTTCTTGGAGGCAGGAAGATTGATGACACCATTTTTCGACGGTTATGGATGAAAAATCAACTATCATCGACTCGTGAGATTCTGGCTACATTCAGCAGTGCTGTGCCTATAAGGGAGCTTGAAGACGCAGCTGACAAAATGTTGGACGTTCAAAGTAATCCCTAGTTAGTAAACACAGTCGCTAACTAACCTCGACGATTTGCGACATCAGGTGGCGTGTTCGACCAAACAGGTCCAGTCATTGGTTCATACTCTGCACTCTCGGTCGCGCAGACCACGCAGTCGATCTACAACACCTTCCCCACGTCCAACGGCACTAGCACACAACGACCATAACTTTTGTTGGTATCATCGTGCTTTCGGACACCGAGCTAAGAAGTGCACTCAGCACATTTACTACTTTACCGACCACACAGGGAAACCCAGTGACCGGACAGTGATGGCGACGGCTGTGCCTGGTGTCTCCTTCAAATGTCGCCTTTTCTACATCCCAGACAGATCTACAGGCTACAACTTCCTAATCGACACCGGCGCTCAGGCAAGCGTAATTCCATACACCGCAGGCGACCGCTAGCGTTGTCAGCCCGTTTTCTCCTTACAAGCCGCTAACGGGACCCCGATACAGACGTACGATCGACATTCGCTCACTCTTGACCTTGGACTACGACGTCATTTCCGCTGGATTTTTCTGGTAGCAGACGTTCAGGCCGCAATTCTGGGTGCCGATTTCCTATCCCACTTTGGTCTCTTGGTTGATATTCAGCACCACACGCTTTTGGACAGCTTGACTTCCTTGAGTGCTAAAGGCAAATTAACCACCATGAATCCCATCGGAGTCCATATGGCGGTGCCCAAACCCTCAAGATATTCCCGGCTGATCCAGCAATACCCGCAGCTCATAAGTCCGTCGTATCGACCACATTCTTTGAAACACGACGTTACACGCACCATCGTGACCAAGGGACAGCCAGTGACCCCTCACCCCAGACGCCTCCCTCCCAAAAAGCTGAAGAATGCCGAAGCGGAATTTGACCACATGCTTCAACTTGGCATTATCCGTCCATCCAAGAGTGCACGGTCTTCCCCCTTACATTTGGTCCCTAATTAAACACCGGGTGATTGGAGACCATGTGGTGATTTCCGAGCGCTCAACAATGCCACCGTACCAGACCGTTATCCCATTCCCCACATCCACGATTTTTCTTTCACTCTACATTCTAAGCGTGTTTTCTCTAAAATCGACTTGGTGCGTGCATATTACCAAATTCCCGTCGCTAAAGAAGACATACCCAAGACCGCGATCACAACGCCCTTTGACTTGTATGAGTTCCTTCGAATGCCCTTCGGACTTCGGAATGCAACCCAAACATTCCAGCGTTTCATGGATCAAACTGTACGTGATCTACATTTTGTCTTTGTTTACCTCGACGATGTTTTGGTTGCCAGTCGTTCACCCGAAGAACATGAAGCTTATCTTCGTCTTTTGCTGGAGCGGTTGAATGAATACTGGATTTCCATCAATTTAGCAGAATGCTTCTTTGGCGTCTCGTCTCTTGAGTTCCATGGACATTTTATAGACGCAACTGACATCAAACCCTTAGACACCAAGGAGCGAGCGCTGCAAGAGTACCCCATTCCTGATTCCATCAAAAAACTTCAATGGTTCATTGGATTTATTAATTATGACCGTCGTTTTATTCCTTACTGCTCACAGCTTCCGAAGCCGTTAACCGATCTGATACGTGGTTCTAAAAAGGGCGTTATTTTAAGTCCTGAAGCGCTACAAGCGTTCAACGACGTAAAGAAAGCGCTCAGCGAAGCGACGACCCTTGCTCATTTTAATCCAGAGCCTACCGCCCGTCTGATCCCTTCGACTGATGCGTTTAATCATGCTGCCGATGCAGTGCTTCAGCAGTACGTCGGTGGTGAATTACGACAAGTCTCATTTTATTCACAAAAGCTATCACCCGCTCAAGCTAATTATAGCACCTTCGGTCGTGAGCTGCTTGCTATCTACTTGTCCATTAGACAGTTTCGTCATTTGCTAGAAGGAAGGAACTTCACTGTCTTAGCGGACCACAAACCTTTAATATACGCCTTCAACGCTAGTCAAGATGAATATTCTCCTCGCGAAATTCGACACCTCGATTTCATAGCGCAATTCACAAAGGATATCCGACAGGTCGATGGAAACTCTAATGTGGTTGCTGGTGCGTTCTCAAGACTACATGTTAACGCGGTTTCTGACCTGCAAGACATAAGTCTCAAGAAAATTGCTGAAACTCAAATGTCGTATCCTGACTTTCCATCCATATGCATCCCACCCTTTTAGTGTTTCCGTATTCCCTTACCATCTTCTGAATCCACTATCGTATGTGACACTTCCGCGAGCATCCCCCTTCCAATTCTACCCCTTCCTCTTCGTCTGCCCATTTTTCTACATTTGCATTCTTTGTCCCACGCTCGAATTAATTACTGCCCGTTACGTTTGGCCTAATATGAACAAAGATATGTGCTGGTTGACTAAATTATATCTTCATTGCCAGAAGAGCAATGTACATTTTGTCAGAGACAGTCTCTAGAGCGTTCCTTGAACACTGGATTGCCAATTTTGGCGTTCCGTTGTTCGTTACTACAGACCGAGGCTCACAATTCCAGTCAGCCCTTTTCCGCGACTAACTGCTGGTCGGATTTCTTCTTGCCGGCGAGTAACACGTTCATTGCTGAGTTGAAAGATGAAATGTTCATTTCCCGTGAGGCGTAAGGAATACTCAAATAAGTGCAAGGTAGAAAAAAAGTAACTACACTAAGTTAGGTGTACCTACTGGATGCAATTTTGAGGGGTGTAACTCACCTAAATAACCAGTCAGAGCAAACTTTGCTTCTAAATTTGCATCAAGGACGCGTTGAAGGGCCAACTCAGAGAACTGGTTCCGTTTCGAGACGGTCAAATTCATCGCTTGTAACTTCTGTATACCCCTGAAAAATATGGCACGTTCATCATTAGAATGGACTAAGTGGACAGAATCATCACATCCACTGTTGGTTATCATTTGTCGTGACTACGATTGATTTCGAGGTGAATAGTGAGCTTTCTGAATCGAAGTAACAGATTCAGACGAGTAAACCAAAGGTGTCTCAATAAGTTTTTATTGGCTAGACACCGCAAGTTTGGGGTTGAAGCGTGATTTTTCATGCACGTTCAGTATTCGGTCTGCTAAACGACACCTAGCCATTTCCGCCCACAAATGAGACGTCCAAGGATTTTGCCAAGGTGTTGAATGGATCCCAAACTTCATGCATCCATATTCAACAGGCACTCGAAGAAGTAATCCGGCCGTTTTGGATGTGAAAATACAACAGCCATATATTACGACTATAACTGACTATAATATTGTTTTGCGGTATGCATAGAACCCAAGATATCTCCCATATAAATTTTTATATCAAACAGAAAAAACGAATACACAATGCAACTGAGGTTCGTTTAAGCTTACATGGCCATTTCAATATAAAGCGGTAGCACACTTAGACTCACGTTGGTGTACCGATGTCACTTTAGCTTTGGCAGTAGTGATGGAAACCAAATGTATTCAGATTTAGTGCGGTGTATTGTGTGTGGGATATTGTGGAACTAAAGAGTTCTAAGTGTAAGACATTGACGGAAAACTGTATGTTCGTGAAAAGAACGTTTCAAAAAGCACGGTTATTTTAGACGTCTCCCTGGAAATTATAGACCTGGAATAACCAATGGCATGAGACGAGCAACTTCTGAAATTAGAAAAAGATAGATCCCGTGTTTTTAGACATGACCTGGACGAGAGCTTCTACCTCTCAGCGTACTTACCAGGGCTGAAAAGATGTATAAACTGCGTTAGGATTTATTTCAGGTACCCCATACGTGTGCTTCTCTGGCAGAAGGGACGCGAGGGAGAAAAAACGGCATGGGCGACAAGGTGATGTAGGTGGCGCAATTGTTTAAGGACCCAACTCGTCTAGTGAGACGGATCAGGCTCCACTTTGCCCTATTCTTGATGCCTCAGTATGTTGAAATCAAACGACCAGAAAACCGAGACAGTTTAAACACATTCGTCGCAGAGTGCGGCCACGACAAAAAAACTCAGTCCTGTGTGCAGGGGATTATCTTATGCATCTATGATGGGCTGAGTATGCCATTTCAACCGAATTGTGAAGGCAGTCCTGAAAATCACATATAGTATCTGTTACCGGTGCATCTTGCTTGGTCTATGAATTGGGGGGGGAATGTTGGTCCCGCATGTGGGTTTGCATACAGGGTTACCTTTGTAGTCAAAGCAACTTATGGGCATCCCCAAGTTTCACCGACGGATGGCTCAAACACGTGTGACCCTTATTCTATACTACCAAAAATCACTTTTCCGGGAGACCGCGAATTGTGACGGTGTAACCTGCACGCTAATCCCAATCATATACACATGTAGTGTTCGGCAGAGCACACATACAGTAGCTGTTGCTTACAACGGAAGCAGTGAATTGTGGTGAAACCTGGACAACATTTCTCAGCATCACTGCCGGCAGTGGTCTTCACCGACGCTTAACTAGTACACAATTGTGAAGAGGAAAGAAAACCCTGTATAGGAGGGAAAAGGAACGGATCTAACTACTAAGTCTACATTCAAACATTCAAAATCAAGGTGTTTACACTTTGTGAACAAACAACCGAGCAGTAAGTGAAAGTAAGACGTCATCAGTCGTACAACCTCCTCAAGACATTCACTGCCCGTGTCACTAAATGCACTTATTTCAGAGACAGTTCGACGAAACAATAACATTTATGCCACTGAGTCCAAATAGCCACTACCTGACCTACTGCTTGACAATTGCTTAACTTACTCAACCACCGTCGCTCAGTTTGTATCAGCACAGATGAAAGAGAAAACAAACACCATTGCAATTGTGGCTAGGCTGGTTGACACCGACGGTTAAGCTGACATAGGTCTACCCGAGAACACGCAGTTAAGGTTAATATACATGGACTGCGCGGTAAGTTCTCAACCGATCTCATCGGTTGTGATACACGATCCATGATTGACGGACATACAGTAAGTTAAGTAGGAGTAACAAGAATTAGTCGCTGATTGCAATAAGGATACAACACAAGACCATAGTTAAAACAGTTGACGGTCGAATATGTGGTTCTGAGGCAAGGCAAACACAAACTTTAAACAGGTGGATAAAACATCTACTAACGTAGATAATATCGATCTAAAAATGACACAAGTAGGCTTATGCGAGAGTTGAAGAAAAACTTCAGGACAGAGTGATGAAGGTTTAACCTATAGAAAAGATAAGTACAATTTTTAATGGAATCAGGCAACCTCATAACCACCAGCTCTTAACATCACGGCAATGCTAAGTTAATTTTCTTCTTCTTTACGTAGAGAGCAAAGGCTTCAGTGAAATGCAAAGCATGCTAATCGTTTGAGTGACACAACGCATGAAAAGCATTCTCCACCTGCATGGAGTTCTCGGGATACATCAAAGTGTCCGTCAAACGGAAAAATCGGCCCTGTGCGATCTTCGATTTCACGGCGTCTGGAAAACACAGAGCGTGTTATGCAACTGAATGATACTGTTTGTATGCTGTATCGTCCAACCAATAAGCACAAGCTTTTCAAATGTTCTAACTGCTGAGACAATGCGCTTGGCCCCAAAAGTACAAGTCAACTCATAATTAGCGTTTGAGGTGGTGAGTGATGTGAGTCTTTTCTCAGTGTGCTGGATGGCCTTGCAGTTTAATCGATGCGCTTTATTTCTACCGTCTTGAATACAGCGAAGTTTAATCCGTTGTGGATGAGTATGGTCGCACTCTCAACCATGTATCTATGTATACGCATGTCTTGGTTTACTCAATCATCTGAACTCATCCAACAGAGACAGTGTGAATGCAACATGATCTCTTGTTATTTTTGACTTCATTCGAAGATTCTATTCAGCAGACGACTGGTCTTGCATATATTGTTAGTTGTGCAATGAATGAGTATCATTGTTCTATAATCTATGGTTACTCCATTGAGTTATTATATATGCATATACTGGTTCTTAACTAAGGTGATACTTAAGTGACTGTTACTGTAACGAGTAAATCCACTTCAGTTTTTCCGCGAGACGAATTATATCCATCTTGATAATCGGGAAGGTAACCATATGCTTTTTTAACCCGGTCTCTGAAAGCGACATATTTTCGACCACTGTCATCCCTTTGATTAATGACATATCACTGGGATATATTGTTGTACACTCTTGCCATTTTTAGTTAGTAGTCCAAATACAGTACAAGCGAAAGACTGAGTATCGACTTCTCACTAAGCCTTGTGGTAATGTCATTTTTATCCAACATGGCTCATCTAATGAAACCGAACAGTAAAAAGAAAAGCCATCATAATAGTCAGCTTGTCTGATGTTGACAAGGTTCTCATCATTAACTTTATACACATGTTTCTAACATGACATATTAATGAAGTACAGTCCTATGGTACTCTCCAGATGAGTTGAGATAGATATACTCTGACGATGGACTGCTACTCTGTGCTTGGGCTGATTCATCCCAATCTTGCACTAAGTAAATTAGCCACCTCCGTTCAAAGTTCGATGCAAAAAGTATCTAACGGAACAGGAGGAACCATGACGGAAAATCCACTTTCTTTTAGGTTAAACTGCTTGCCTGCGTAGACGGATAAGAGGAGAATGGCACTATGAATGTTGTTTGATTCGGACACGGTTGTAGGTATATTACAGTGATTGGCTGTGCGGGAAGATAACATTAATTTGAGAAACGGGTGGTGAAAATTCTATACATTTCTACCGTTCATCACTGTACTTTTTCTGCCAATTTTATGAAACCTTCAGTTGGGATTTGTAAGAACAGTTTCAACCATACTCTCAAGATTCTCATCGTGGTTTTGTGACAAAAACTGTGAGGTATTCAAGATCAAACCAAATTCTAAATGGATTGAATGACAAACAACTTATTTAAACAAACAATCGTTCATGTAACTACTGAAAATCCGGACCTACTGGGATTGGGCGATGAGATTGGCGATTGTTTTGTCGGTTCCGAGCGTGTATACGGCCCAGCAAGCAGCTCGACGAACCTCAGCGACAGGAGACTCCAAGAGACTGACCATGACCTGAACACCACCATTGTCTCGAAATTGTGCAATAGTATTAGGTTCGCAGACCAACGCAGCTGCCGCTAAGGCGGCTTTAGCTTGAGTGTTTGGGGAACTAGTGGGAATTTGAAACGTGAAATTATGTGCCTCTTAGAAAATCAACTACTTTACTGTTGTACTGAGGCACAACTAGTTGTAAATACATGTGAAGCATTCGTTTTAACAGGATTTAGGTTTATGACTGAGTCTGCTACGGCCGAATGTCGATTATCAACACCTCGCCTACATTTGTGTAGTCGCTTGCTGAGATGATGACAATGATTGATAATGCTGCCGAACTGTAACGTACGGTGTGAGCACAGCGGTGGTTTGCCTACATTTCTATGCGAACAGGCTGAGAGGACAGTTGACCTTGTAACCACCTTGGTTATACTAGAACCCCTAACACTGAGTTCACCCTGTCACTGTCACACGTGATTGTCAAGTTACACACACAAAGTAATCTGACTGGACTGCATGGCCAACGAAGAAGAGACCGTTGTTGGCGGTGCGTTTTCACTGTATGCTCATCCAATCTTGTCTGCCAGTTCGACTGCAGTGCAGTACTTCAAATCCGTAGCTCGAGCACATGTACCAGGACACGTTTCGACGAACGAGTCCAGCATTGGAACCAGTGAGTGTGAGGTAAACTAGGACAGCATAAGAAATATCGTACCACTAGACACAGCACATTTATTGGACCACTTAATAATTCGTAGACAGTTGTGTACCAACAAGCAATAAAATAACCGTTTTGTTTGTATCCAATTGACTGACATCTTTACCCATCGCCAAATAGAAAAATGTTTTAAAACAGTTCACAATTTTTGGGATACCAAACACCTATGAACCTGACAATGACAAAGTTGCAAAGCAACCTAACCAGTCCCATCGGACCGGTTTTCCAGACTTGACACGCACGCTATCTGAGTCAAGCCAGCGTCAAAGAAGACGGTAATAAATTACAAACGGATGTTATTAAAGAATACGCATGTGAAAACGTTTTGGGTCCGTCTAGATAGGTCGATAATGCGAGTCGATGAACGGTTTCGGGCAGACATAGACAGCTGAGCAAGATGACTTCCAACTCTACCGTGGCAAGAAGTCCATCACTGTAGGAATGCACAATTGGCTACATTTGGTCTTGTGTGCAAATGAACATGTAACTACGAGATGTTACTGACCGACGTTGGAGGGCAAAATGCACTACTCGCAGTTTACTGAGAGGTCCATCTACAACAGGACAATCACAAACTTTACCAGCACAATATATGGCATAATTTGCTGACTGGCGGTTAGTACAATACGGAGTGCCTTGACGGTGAAACCACACTAGCTTTTGACAGTAATTGCCCAAGGAAAACTGCAATAAGGCTCTTGGTAAAGTAACAGATTAGCTGGCTCATTTTAAACAATCACCAGCAGATGCGACTACGTTTGAATTGTCAGCTTTCGCGGTTCGTTAAAAATTCAGTGGTTATTCGCTACCAAAGGATTTTACTCTGAATGATTCTGTTGAGTGGAGCTGATATGGGCGCTGCCGTCTGGTGGCGACAAGATCCCTAGCGGTAGACAATCAATAATGGTTCAGGGTGCATCCTAGCCATAGCCCAGAGCAAACTGGCCATAGTGGATACCAAAAGGGATCCCACCTCACAGGTCAAAATAGTGGGAGGTTCTGCCACCAATTATTACACCACATGTATCGGCATGAGTCATTTTCCAGCAGGTTATTGCCCCGTCATACATCTTTCTTATCATCAAACCAGAACTCTCAGTTTGGGAATCACATGTGCTGAAATGACCAATTCAATTCACTGACAGGGTAACTAAGCTGTTGAACCAGGATGCATGGCTTTTCAGCTGAACTGGAGGATGTCATAAGACGGAACTTGTGTGACTTGAGGCTTATCTTCATGGATATCTTCCTGGACAACAACACCTTGATGATTCATTGATACCCCTGCCGTGCTACCACAGGAAGAATGTTCCCTTGATAAGAAGCAAACAAAAAAGAACGCACTGGACCCAGTTACAAAACCCTGTCTAAACTCAGATGTTCGACAGGAGGCCATTTGGATTCAGCGACATGACGTTTGCTGTTATTTTGCTGTGTTGCCTGCGAGGTAAATGCAGTTATGTTGTGTAAGGGTTCTTAAGAGAAATGGAAAAAGCATTACCTACTAGGTTCTTCTTGAAGAAAATCTTCCAATTTTAATCTCAGTCCGAATGAGGAAGCATGTGATGCAGATGCAATCTAACACCTATGTGCAAACACAGCAACCACAACACAGATCACCAGCATCAGCAATAGCTCGTCATCTTCCGAACAGCTTTCACCAAGTTGATCCCAAGCAGACATTAGCAGTCGTTCAGGCAACCGATAAGCCCCGCTTGTGACAGCAGGCTGAGGCCGTTGCTCCGAGACGTTGATGTCTACCTCTGTGTGAGCAGAAAGGTATATTTGTTAGCTTAGAACTGCCATGGCAACGATGCCGTTGACTAGTTGGCGAATAAGTCTGCCCTATGTTTCCCTTTTACGTTTAGTTTCACATTTGACTGCTGTTATCCGCTATGTTGTTTCCCGTTCTGTAGTACACATTTCACATTATGCATGGGAATTAGTCAGGCCATAAATCGTACGCACTAAGGTTTTTCACTGCTCCAAAAACATTCGTGTTCTGTTTACAATAAGCTGTAATCACTTGCAAAACATGCACTTTCATAAATTTGTTGTTGGTCGTTTACTTGGTTTGTCCTAGTCAGACTCTTCTTAAACAAAGTCAACCAGTGTTGCGTGAGTAGAAGACAAATTATTCTAACAGCAAACCGTGATTTGACCTGTGCTGTCATATTCCTATTCGTTCTACACGATCTTCATTATCACGATTTTGTCCTATCCACTTTACATTTTTTGATAAGCTACCGACGATATGAAATAGGGTTACAAACGGTGAATTCTTGCAGCCAAAATGAAATATATGTGGAGGGAACCACTTGAAGGTGGTCAGACCAAGTGTTACGAACCGAGAAGCTGATATGTGGCAAAGTCAGTCAGATCTGTCAACCCACACAGAAGTGATCTGCGATACTGACAACCTGCTTTTCGACTCTTGACCCAAAATTTATTTTACTATGTGAAGTTTCAGTGTCGTATCTGCCCTCCCCCCTGTTTTTGGCTACTGTTTGCCAAAGAGTTATAAAAGATGCATAAATGAATGTTCATAGTACAGCAATCAGGCCAATTCGAAACCAATAATACCCGTTGTGTTTACTTCATAAGCCCACATATCTGGAAATGATTCTAGTGGACATGCATTGTGGATGCAAATAGATTTTTTTCAATGCCTTTGCATCATTCCCAACCTTCGAACGATTAAGCCAATCAGTGTAACGTGCATTCGAAACGCCCAAGCGCGCACGGATTGAATTTGAGTCGTGTAACAGAGCGTGCTGCTGTGTTGTTGGCGCCGTTTTAGTTTTCGTTTGTGTAAGTCTTATGCATGACTTACTGGGCCTTTGGCTTATGTCTGTTTGTGTTGTTTCTTTATACAGGACTATTGCTGCACCTCCTAATTTGGAAGAACGCTGTTCCCTGATGTCTGCACGTTGCCCCAAAATTCATCCGCCAGTGTTACGGGCACTCAGAGTAAAAAACGGCTAGCTTGCATGTCACACCAGTTTTTTCACAAGGGTCTAAATGAAGGAAGCGAATAATCCATTCACAATACAGACCCAGGTATATTCGCACAAAATTGCGCAATGAACAATCTATTCCTCCTCAAAGTGACCTCTACTCAAGTGTACAATATTGACCAGTTCCATTCCTTACTTCTGATGTAATGGTACCGATCGATCATCGAGTTCACTTAAGGAGAAGAAAAACCCAAACAGCTCAATATGTGCTTAGAAGTACACACTTGTCGGGTTGTGTCACTTCTGCCAGAGTTAATCATCAACGATGAAACTGTGAAGAAGTTATAGTGTGGAGTTCACTACTTACACAGACGTCCCAGAAATACATCGTAAACGAAGTGCCAACTATCTTTTCATCATTTCCACAATTTAATCAAGAGGAAAAAGTGGCGAACATGTTTTTAAGATCTCTTCATTAGGCCAACACTTATGCATAGGTTAAGCACTACCTATGGATCTTTTGCATGCTCTGATAATGTAGATTCTAGGTATTGATTTAGCAGACCACAAGCATCGAATGTCACTTGAGGCTGGTGAATAGGGCGTCAAGATAAATTGATCACTGACCGCGGAAGGCTAAGAGCTCGTGGGAATTTCGTTTGTGAGGACGGTTTTGAATAACGTAATCGAGTCTGATGCCCCGGACAGCGTTGTTGGATTGACTTCGTTTGTTCCGCCGGAATGACCTTGAATGACTCGGTCAGGATGTGTGGTTCGTGTTTGTTAAGTGGATGACAATCGCATTTTTTAACGATTTCCTTACCCCAATTCTTAACCGTGCCCAACGATCTTCTCTTATTCTGTTGAAAATTTACATAGTTTGTTGTACAACAACAGGTGAATGAATATGCAAGCATGATTTGAGCGTGAACCGGCAATTCATCCTTCTGACGGACAGACGGAAATGAACAGGTAGTAAACCGAGTGAAGCCTGGCCACTGAAAACGTTCTGTGAGGTGCATAGTATGGGTGGCAATTGAACAACTCTGAGACTGAGTTGCCCTTATAGAGAAGATTGATTAAAAAAACATACTTCCCCCACTTTTACCCCTTGACACGTTCTGTCCCTAGCTGTCATATTTTTCGAGATAGTCGTCTTCTCTGGACCAGCAGAACAAAAATTTTGGATCGCTATTAATCGCAGCGTTTAAGAGGATTTTTATTGCTCTATTAAAGGGAGAGACGAGCCAGAATTAATTTCTGTCTGGCAAAAAATTGATAAAATTTGTGCACTGTCTGCTCTACAACGATTTGCAATACATAGTCAGCTCCGAATGGTTAAATGAATATCACTATTCGATTCAGCCTTTGATGTGAAGTTAATTGAACTGTGAGTTTGGCTGAACTCGTCAAAAACACCGAGCATCTGCAAAGAATGATCGAAGATAGCGGAAATAATGTCCACATAGTTGCTCATTTCAAAGTTTTCCCATAAAAACATCGGCAAGCAACGTACTGATTTTGAGACTCCATAATTACACCGTCTGTTTGTTGATAAAAATTCTTCAACCATTAGTACCCCTCTCAGAACCTCACTTGAAGTGTCTCATCCCTTAGTATATCCGCACGTGTAGGTAACGGTTTCACTCACGACAAATAGCGACGTTAGATCAAATGCAATCCTGCGTTCATGCCAGGTGTGGCGTCGATAAACCCAAATGTGTCACTCTGATTTGGATGCCATTTATGGTGTGTTTGTTGAGAATATAAGCTCTGTTTTAACATCAACTTGCGACTAATATCAGATGACCGTCAGTGTTCAGGTGGAAATGCAACTTATATATCGTGCTACAGTTCGTCGACTTTGCCTTGATCTATCACGTATGGGCCCTAACAGGATCATCTTGAAAACTTCGCTCTCTATCCAAATGTATAACCAATACATTTTGTTGGATCTTATTGTAAGACTCGTCTAATAAATTATGTCGTATCCCCAAAATTCTCCACTTCAAACGAATCGCTCTACAGGAAATCTATCGAGTTTGCCGCACTGCAGAACACGAGCGTAAAACACTCTCCTGATTTTCAAGTTCAGCCAGTAGACATTGAAATTTGTCAGTGGTAACCACACTTTAGCCTGTGATTACCTATTTCGGCTATTTCCTGTCGATTCGCAGCCATTATTGACCATGGGACAAATGTATAGCCACGTGACTTTCGCTTTTCGACTGATACCGAACACAATGCGCTGAAACGTACTTGCATGATGTGATCACATCTGAGGTGCGTTTTCTTAGTCCACAAATCTGATTGGCGTTTTGGAGGTATAGAAATTAGCAGAATCAGTTGATTGGGCGCAGCGGCACCAACACTGACTAGTTTGCGCACATCGAAGTTTACCTCAAGCTCAAAGTCGGCAGTAGAGCCTTCTGTATGATTGATATTTACCCGCTGAACAACAATAATGAGATCTGGATATAACCATCGGGTAGGAATCATGTATGGCGGAATAAAAGCTGTGACATTCAACTGGCTTTCTCCAAGAAGGATTCGGACGCAAATATTTCACTTACGACTACTTATTCGCCAGGCGAACCTTGCTTATTTCGTAGTCAGCCTTCAAATGGAAAACCCAAGTGTGCAGCCTGGAGTAAAGCTAGTCCGTTTGTTTACTCCAGTGTCGTGCTACCAGTAAGAAAGCAAGATAAATTAACGCCCAAATACTTCAGAACAGTGCCATGTGTAACTAATCTGTGATGGCAAAATGTCCGGCCCTCCTTGTAAGACATGTGTTGAAATCTCAAGCTTGAACATAGAATGTTTACGTTGCTGGGATAGATGGCTTCCCATATATAGCTGGGTAATTAGTTGGTTTGATCACATGTTGTCTATGTACTAGTCGTCAAAACTGTCGATAAATTTCAGTCAAGCCATCGTTCGCACGTGGCACACTAAGTAACGAGCTTCGACTGTCGAATCATACTGCTTCGGTTTTTATTGCCCACTACGTACGATATCTTTCTTTAATCTACATGTGGTTCACACTTGTGCCGGCTTACTTTGGATAGAGCGTAACGGAATGTGAAGAAAGTCTTTTCTTTCAAAGGGTGATGTTGAAAATGGTGACCAGGGAAAAACGATTGCACCTACCTCGAACGTAACACAGAAGCGAGCACCTTTCCTGAAACAGCCTGTACCAGTTTTGAACGAGTTGCTTCTTCAAGAGCCAGATTTGTAAGTGCTGTCAGTCCACCGACGGTAATGGTGTCCACTTCGGGATCGTGCATCTGCAAGCAGCTGACCAACGCTTCGATACCGGAATTGCGGCTGGCCACCTCACTATGACGTGGGAAACAATATTCAACGTGGTTATCAGTTATGTTAATATTATCCTGTTATTTTGGTATCCTTGAGTGTTTTACCAGAAATGGTAAACACATGAAATATGAGGGAGAAAAACGTGACCTAGATTCATAGTTATAGTTAGAACTGCATGCGCGAACATCGTGTAAAGCCCATTTACCGGGTTAGGGAATTATGCTGGCAGCTTGTGACTCTCACCTGTAGACTTGGCTATGATCTATAGCGCCTACCAATCACCTGAGCAGAAGAGTGTATATAGTCGAACCGGAATTCTCCATGTTGGCTACCGAGTACATACACCATAACCAGACCGAGTGACTAAACAATAAAGTCACTCAATATTTCACAGATAATTCTGTTAAAATAAGTTCCAAAATACCCACTTTTCATCCAAGTGGAAGAGGCCACTATACTTTATGACAGCGAACACCTAATTCACAAGCGTTTACTTCAAGTGAATCACTGAACATCATCATCATCATAGACAGCAATACATCAGTGGTTAACACTAATGCTTAACTGCCACACAACCATGAAGAAACAGCAAACCCTATATAGAAAGAGAGAAGGAAAAAGAAGGGGACGGGAAGGGACCTAACTACTGAAAATGACTACGTCCCTATTCAAACATTCAACATCAAGGTGCCCACATCTTGCAAACAAACAACCGAGCTGCAAGTGAGAGTAAGGCGTCATCAGCGAGACAGCTTCCTTACGGTTTTCACTGCCCCGCGTCATTACATGCACTCACATCACAGATGACCGTGCCAAACTGTTTCGGCCAACCCGTGAGTAAGATTACCGTACCAAACAAGTCAGTTCACGCTCTCTCCGAATTAGCCAATGAAACTGAGGACACATCAAGAGGAGACAGTTGATCATGCGCAAGACAATATGAATATTCTAATACCATATAGTGGCTGGTATGTAGCAAAACAATACTTGTCTTACTGCTTCTTCTATCATGATTGATTTCAGTTTGCGAATCATAAACCCATGAAATCTGTAAATTTACACTATCCGTCCTATACTTAATGGGAGGGAATTGTGACAAACTGCTCAGCATCCCGTACGTTCACATTCAAATACTATACCTCATTTAGCCCATGTGACTAAGAGATGGGGTAAATTCAACTGCGATAAGCTGACAGGACGTACGAATCCCACGCGGTTCACTGAGGAAAAGACACTGCACCTTCACCACTTTTTTGAAGGTCAGTCGTTCCGTACACTGTTGACAATATGTCGGCGCACACGCGTGTACATTCTCGTTGGACGACGTATATTAAAGTAGTTTGACCTGATGTGACCTAATGTGGGTGAACTGACTTTTACCTCGTAGACACACAGACAAGTGATGTTTCCTTTCATTGAATGATGGAACCGCAAACACGCAACTTGAACGCTAGTCGAGGTGTTCACACAGTAACGGATGAATCGGCAGTTTCAAGCTGTCAGTGAACTTAAGAAATTTTTAATCCAAGACCGCTTAGTGAGTTCCTGAAGGCAACACAAGCAACCAGCAATTTCGATTTTACGTGAACCGTTTATCTCTGTAACTAAGATCATCAGTAGTGACACCTTCAAGGTCACCCAAGTGACCAACAACCTGTGAGGTTTTTGCTATTTCTAGGTGGCAACTACTACTCTGTCAACAGAAAGACATGGTCGTCACTCTGAAACTGCCGTGCTAAATGAACAAGTTCGTCGCCCGAATGTACGTGTATGGTTTGTGTATGTGCGGTCTTGCAGTTTTTTCGCTAAGCTTGTTTGACTCAGCCGTATGAACACGAGCGTTGCACCTCATGGGATGCAACGAAATTCGCCAGGTAACAAGTCCAGTGTGAGTAGCTCAGGCTAACAAGATCCACAATCCCTGTACAGTGCGTCAGTTATATACCGGTGTTGTAAAACAGTTGTAAAACAGTTTCGTTGTGGGTAGTATACTACTCACAAGTAGTGTATTACCCACAGGCGACATTCATGAACAAAAGGACAAGCCCCGAACACGACGGACAAGAAGAGACTATCGGAACAGTGTGTACATGCTATGTGAGAACTTGCACCAAGGCGAATAACAACGTACTGTCACCCAATGTACGTGAATGCATGTCTGTCGTGCAAATGAGTGTACGCGTTTGTGGTTTAGTTTTTGGCATGACCTGTACGGAAGTTTGCGCAATAAACCAACTTGCTGGCCAAGCGTCTTTTGCAGACACAACACCGGAATCGATCATGCATAGGATACAGGCATGTACCGAGCTGGCATTACGTGACTCTTATCTGTCTCTTTTAATGGGATTGGTAGCCTAGTGTCTCCTGAATTTCAACCAAGTAGCATCATATTGTGGAAACAGTGAGGTTATGTGGTCATGGGATTGAACAGATCGTTTAGTCCATATGCTGTAGGGTAAGCGACATGTGGAAGTCGATATGAGAAGCCTTAATCAAACCGAAGTGTCAAGAACCAAGTGAATTTGAAAATGGGACCAAGTTTTGACAAAATTAGAAAATGGTTTGTGGTATCGATCGGTGTTTTTCAAATCTTGCTGAACCCAAAGAGAGGTAAGCGAATTTCTAGTCGTAAACATCATACATACTTTTAAAAGGTTGTAAAGCTCCTGGATATGAAAAAGAAATCTACTGTTTACGCAGTGTTTGACAAAAAAGATCAAATAAATAAAAGAGAACACTTTTTTGTGAAGACATTTACACAAGAAGGATGTAAGTTAACGAACTCGTACCAAAAGAGAAGCACTGAATAATTATAGTATGTTAAGGGTGAAATAAATCACGTTTTCAGAAAAACCCCACAAGCTGTTGGTCGCCAAAAAGAAATGAATACAACTAGGTCAGCTGCGAACGGGACTATGGTGGGCAAAAGAGTGGAGCACCGTCTTATCATTGATGGAGTACGAAACAACGGACAAAGCGGAAATTTGAAAAGAGCTCGTAGATGTGAACGGAATAAACTAGAATAGAAGAAAGTGTAGTACTAAAGCATCCCGACACAGATTGCAGATCCTTACGTATAGCTAAACAGCAGTCATATATATGAACTTAAGACTGGGTTCGAACAAAAGTAATCTGGGATTTTTTATGAGGAAGACCAACATATTATCTATTACACCTTAGAATATATATTAACCCTTTCGTTAGGTCTAGCAGTACAATCCAAGGGATATCACAAGCATGACATAAATGATGTTTCTCTCAAATGCAGGTAAATTCTAGTTATTCGAATAGCATGAAGCCAGTGTTGCATCCTGAGCGCCAAAGTGGCTGTCAGTACTCACCTTTTGTCTGGGGATGAATGTAAAGTGAACTTTGTTTACGAAATAGTCAGCGACCAATGTGAAGTAGGAAGGGCTAAGGTAATTAGCGAGAAGACCTTTGTCGAGGGTGAAAACCACAGATCCAAACTCCAACATGCAACACAGGACGGCTGCCTGTGGTTTTACAGGAGAGAAGGAAATGTGGTGATCCATGGAACATCCCTTTCAACACCCTTAGAAAGATCGATTGACAAGCGGCAGCGTTAAATTTAAGTCTTCCCTACTTAAGAAGAGCCCAACTGTCTGTAATCTGTCCTTCGTCTATTGAACTAGAAAAAATGGCTGCTATTTTTGCTGCTAAGGATTTGTGGGACGCACAAAATTTCATACGCCGAGGAAGCCGGAAGTGCGTGTGTTCATTTTGGTCTACAGTGAATGGTTTGGGACTGTGGGCCTTTCACTTTGGAATGATTAACACAATGGACAGAGGAAAACAACCAATTACAGCATACTGCGCAGCAAGTTACAGTCAATAAACTGCATACTGTTTGTCGTACCTTCGTTTTACCTCAATGATTCTGATGACCAATTTGTCCAGAAACTCGCATTGGTATCTCCAATAAGTACGATAAGTCAGCGTATGAGTACAAGTTTTTTCCAACTGTAAACCACCGGATTCTGTAATGATGTTCTCTTCAAGCTTGTGGCCTAATTGATTCAATGTTCAGATGATTGTTGAAAAAATGGTTTATAGGACATCTGTACTCCCAGTTTTGCTCCTTGGAGCATAGACCTGGCCCGCTCGTGCGAAAGACGCATATGGACTGTCGATATCCGATCATCGTTTTCCCCACCAAATGGGCTAACTTTCTGAGCAACGCGACAGTCGGTCGGCGAGATAGTGGAAAGACACAGTCTTCGTTGGTTGGGTCAAATACTCTGTATGTCGACGGAGCGTCTGCCGCACTGCGCAGTGTTCACGACTTTGGGACAGAATAAAGTTCTCTGAAACAATTGCTCCTGAGCTCTAGTCATGGATGGTGATATTCAGTCTTTCGTCTCTCAGAAGGCACTTGTAGCAGCCGGGTTGACGAAGCTATACTGTTTTATATCACTGTGGCCACGAGACGCTCAGCCTTGGAGGTCGATTAGTATTGGTCATCCATTAAGAGATGTGTGAAAATATGGGACAGCAAACACAAACACTATTTTGTACGGCTGTCGTATATCCACATCCTTGGTAGCAGTGAAGCAACATGTTTGATACCACGTTCTGCGTGCTACATGTACACTTTTCTAGTAGTCGCTTCCAAGTACTGAGAATTGCTTCTTAGTTTCCGCGCGTTTAGATCGTGGTATACTGCTCACAAATGAGGCTGGGTGTTGCGTGATATTACTAATTCGTAAGAGAGCCGTTTGTCGGCAGCTCAGAGGTATGAAACGACGTCTCACAGTTTGTTATTCTTTGTCACCAGCATACAACGATGACAAAGCAGTAAAAACCTGTAGAAATTCGTATAACGATTAAATAGTAAGAAGGTGTCCTAACACGTGATACAGACAGACGCGCAATATTCATTAGAATTTAACATGAAACATGCACGACCACCGGTAATCGATGAGTTAGGAAAGAAAGGACTAATTTCCGCAGCTTGATACGGAAAGATCTAAAAAGATGATGTTAATTAGTCTTATTTCACCAAGTCTTTCAGCTCTTCTCCCAGATTGTAGCCGATAAAGTAGAAATGTATGAAAACGTCGGTCTAAGTTCTTGTTGACGGACCGAAAACAATGCAAATCAGGCTACTTGCTTACGGAACTGGACATAAAGGAAACATTTCACGAAAATAGAATAGACAGACAGCAGTATGGGCAGCTTACAGATAACCAAGTTGTTTCGAGCATCTTTTAAAAACTGCAGATACTGAGCATACTTATCAGGCTATGGGAAGCTCCCCTCGCAGGGAGGTTAAGTAAACAATTCCTACAGGTTTTTTGATAAATCTGTCAAACCGCAGTACTAGAAGGAGGAATATTTGCAAATGGATACTCATTCTGATGAAACATTGCTCGCTTTCGAGAAATAACATGTGGTGAAAACGTAAGTGTCTAGAGGTCACTCACGCCTCTGATACTTGCAGCATCCGTTAGATGTGTAAAAATAATAGTGAGTACACTTAAAGTTTGGCTATGAAGGACGTTGATAACTTCCGTAGTCTTTGCGGTCATTCCATTTCTGTTGAGTAATCATGCGATTGCAAGATATTCTCTATATTATACGCTAGTGTTGTAGAGAAGTTTAGAATATAATTGATTTTTTGGTCTGCTGTAGTTGCTGCTGGCATCGAACATGCCATTACTCAGTTTCGAGCGGACTTCCACTCACTGCATGTTTTGTTACTTCCCTCCAGCCGGTACACGTTACAAACTGTCAATAACTACCTGACCTATGGTTGAGGTGAGTCTCACGCTTGAACGTATCATCCGACAAATTAAGCGACCGCATCCACGACGAAATGGCAGTGAAGATCGGGTGACAGCCACACTGGTGTACCAGATGAACCGATATTGCTGGTCTGGGAATAAGTGGTATCCAGTCCACCTAGTAAAACTTCGTTACAATGTTGCAACTAAGAGGAGACATCTGCGCCCCACACATCAACTCCAATAAGATGAGTTCGTGGTCATTACTGCTGAGAACAGCGTTGGTTAATTAGTCGTTATTTCTGTGCATTTTACAGGTTACAACGTAGTCTAATACGAGGAGTTTCTTTGAAACACCCTATTCAGCACTCACAGTTGCACCGTGGACAGAACAAGGGTTCGATGAAGCGTGAATATGAACCCCACT
Source organism: Paragonimus westermani (assembly GCA_008508345.1). NCBI lineage: Eukaryota > Metazoa > Platyhelminthes > Trematoda > Plagiorchiida > Troglotrematidae > Paragonimus > Paragonimus westermani. Next base: position 51,132 of record QNGE01001917.1, on the reverse strand, counting down.
ACTGTTTGAACTAATTTCCAATTATTTAGAATTGCCCATGAGTGTGAACTGTGAGGATACCATGGAGACAAACTTGCGTAAGGCGTCATTACACAGGTGACCGGCGACTATCGATACAGCTAGGGATCGGTAGGTAACGTATATTAGACAACTGTAGGCACGGTTGCGTTATACAGTTTGTCGCACGACTTCACACGAACACAGAATAGTCGAGTCTCGCGCTGCAGATGCGTTGAAACAACTCTCAATTTAGAGGACAATATCACCGTTTTTGCAGATCCTCGATCACCGCAAAACACTCTTTTGTGTCGTCTTTAGTGTCAGTCATACGGCAGGTTTCTACTTTATAAACAACGGACTGTACGGCTTCCAAAACTCTGCATTTCATTGAGAAAAGATGTGATCACTGTAGGGGCATTTAACCTATAGGTCTACCTTCATTGACACAGAGCTCTGATTATTTTGGTACCCATGAAAGTGGTCGAATTGGACGATATTTCGGCTCATGTCACCACCCTTGCTTAAGACCATGATCATATACAATGTCCGACCGTGAGCTTGTTGACGTGAGCGCATGGATATAAGTCAAGATTTCAAGGTTACTTGCTGTGCGTTCCATCAGAACTATCGAGAAAGCGGTAACAAACAAAAACTATTGAAAATTCTATTATACCTACACTCATTTTAATCGTTTCAGTCGGAAGAGTCTTTTACGATCTTTTCTTGTCTAAGACAGATAGTTCATTCTGACAGTTATTTTGAAGATATTAGCATGTCACAGGTACAACGAACCAACACACATTCACAACCTTTCTGGAAGTAAAGCTTAAAGCACGGAATCTTGTGTCCATCAGCTTCTCATTTGAAGAAGGTGTTAACTAGGAAAATTTAACGTAAAATTTAACGTCAATTATAGCAGCTTACTGTTGTACCTGTATTCGAGCCCCATCCGCTATATCCCTTAGGGACAATAACAACGGTAGTGAGAACAAGTGACTCAGTAGAGGCGCACAGTGTATTGTCGCATTTACAAGCATTCGGGTCATCTTAAGGTGTATGGTCGAGTGAGCCGTTGGTCGTTGAAGCCGCGACCAATCAGAACACAGTTCGAGCCTTGGCACGAGTGTGGGGCACACAGGCGGCCTTGACGCGTATACAACACTTACCTTCATACGAACTACACTAGCAAAGGTCATAGCTGATTTTGGAATCAGATCAAATAGTCTGTGAAATTACAAGGATGTTCTTCAAAATTTATAAAGGAGCATCCACATCATTTTGCGCATGATATGCTTCTCTTCGACAATTTTGATACTGTTCGGTTCATTGAGCGCTGGTTCGTGTATCCATTAAGCTCCGTTGTTGCGATTGCATATCTAACAGAGATACCACTGAAACAAGAGTTGACTAACGCCGTACAACTAGGGGAGTTTATCACAAGCGTCATCATCATAATTTACTCCGGAAGTACCCCCACGCCAAGGGTGTATTGGTTGCTCGGTCGTGTAGCAACAGCATATACATGCACGCTGAGTTTACTCAGAGATGGCATTGATTTATGTTGACAGTAAGAGGGAATGTTTCCACACAAACAATAAAGCAGCCGGGATCTTAGTGCACTATCCGATCAATTGATCGAAGAAGACAAATGCCAAAGAGATAAACCCGGTGGTTCAGGAAGCCAATTTCAGCCTTATTTGGACAACATGCACGTTTGACGAGGAAACAGTAGCATATATAACGAAGGGTAGAGGTCTTTCTCCCAACGTTTGAACAAAGAGAGAGAAACAACGACGTGGCTGTTGAAACACTTTACAGCTGCTTACCGATACAATGGCCGATGCGACGGAATTTCATGACGATTAGTGGAGACCCGATATGACTGACAAAAGGACAGACCAGTCGCTGACGAAATTGGCTGATTCTGTAACGGCAGCTTCAGTGCAACCATGTATACAATTGAGACCACAGTTATGAGAGGACCTATCCGAGACAGGCCATAAAGATAGGCATGATTCTCAACAATGAATATGTCCAAATGTGTTCACGTTTTACGTTCCCCTCTTACCAGCAATTTTTGGACATTCGTCCTCAATTATAAGTTGAAAACAAGTTTATTTCTAGGCTCCCATCTATTAAGCATTTAGGTGTCAAGTTGATTCATAACTTGATGTGGTTCCCTAGTGTGAACAATGTTTTTGCTAAGGTATGGAGGCGTATTATTTCAAGTTCCACGTCCGAAGTCGTTTTCTAACCGTTCAATCTTATTTATTATTTTATCACTCCACGCCTACTACCTCTTTAGCCATTGTCTTCCGGCCATTTTTTCCGACCATCTAACAGAAAATTACCAACTTCTTCCTAGATCCATGTCTAACCGCTATAGTCTCATCAACTTTGTGGTCGTTCAGCGTTTCAAACCATGCAAGTTATTTGTCACTAAAATTCTGTTAGGAGGCACATCTCCGAACGAAACAGCCAGGGCACATTAGAACACTTCGATCGGCGGTCCAGCTCGGATGGTATGGTCGTAGGTGGTGGTATGGTCCAAATCAGCCAATCAGATTGCAGCCATGCTGTCGAAAGTCTGTGCGCTACCTGGACCGCCTTCTCACGTTGCTTTCTGATGCCAACTGTAACGTGATTTGTAATGACGCCTTGACTGCCGTATATGCCTATTTCATCCGATTCGCTTTGTCTGCCGGCCATCTATGGTAACCGCTTCGCCCTATAAATTCGGAGCCAGGGTGGCTTAGTTTTGTCTCGCACTTCCAATAAACGGTATTACCGCGTCTCTTCTCATTTCTCGGTTTTGGATCAAGCGACTGCGCGCGTAACCAAGGCGACGACCCAATACATTCTGATCATCCTCTTCATTCCAACCTCTCTTAATGTATATTCACATCCTCAGTTTGGTCTCACTTCAAATCTGTACACGCCCGTACCCAAGAGTGAGGTTCACCCGTTATCATTCTCTTAGCACGTCTTCCTATTAATCCTGTCAGTTTTGTGAAAGATTTTGTCGTAAAGGCGAGCTCATGAGTTCATTGAATATTCCGCCTATGTGCCTCTGTAATTGCTAAATAATTATCTTTTAAGATGCGTGAAGCAATTTCTTGGCATGATTTGAAGAAGCTGTCCCTTACGGACCCTAGATATACTATTGATAGAACAGACAAAAAGTGATTCCTTCTGTGGTGACGTAGCCTGAAGGGATGGTAGCGCAGATTATGCGTCGCTGGCAAAATGTGCAAAGATGGGTTGCATTATTTTCAAATGGAAGTTCGTTATGACGGTTTGCTAGGTGTCTCACCAAATTTAGATATCATGCTGATGATACTGTATACTACAAGATTTATGAAAGTTTCGTGCAGGCGAACAGTTTCCCAGTATACCGCACAATCTTTGACACAGCAACAGGTTACTGGAAACAACGTAATTTTGCTCCAGATCTACTTTTGAAATTATAGATGGCTTTTCGGACGATAACGGTCACATTAGGAGCATATTACTGTGTGCCTCTGAACTGAACGTAACTCAACTAGCTGAAAGTCGAGTTGAGCAGACTGAAGATCACTCACAAGTGTTTGCAGCTCTTGAATTTCCATAGCGTCTCGGCCAGCCCCCTTCGAAAAAAGCGTCCTGCTCGAGTTTCGCTTCTGTTGGAGTTCGCCGGAAACATACCCATGCTACGGCCGGGACTAGGACTCCAGCCATGCTTCCTTGAAGCAACCGTGTTGACCACTGCACCACCGGCCTTGCACTAGGCACGATCAAATTTTTGTACGTAAACAATAAAGTAGACTTGTTCGTGAGAAAAGTCGTCTCCAGACTAGTGTTTCTTTTCAGAATGAGATGGCTGAAAGTCTATCAGAATGCAGAAGATGCGGCCAAGTAACGTCTAAAGTCTACTACTGGATAATCTGTAAATTGAAATGTAACGTTAATATTAGTTCTGTTAAATACCGTCAACGATCGGAACAACCCAGGATTTGTGTAAAATGATCAAGTCAGCTGTCTATCGTGCAATGAACTTACTTGACAGCGGGTAAGCTTATGGCGGGGTAGGTCTCTCTTAAAGGAAATCGAGCCAAATTAGTGCTGGAACTATGATCCGTAGTTTCGTCTAGATTAGTCTACCTGAGATCCTAAATTCCTAGTGATGATCCACGGGACTAGAAGAAAGTGGCCAACTTACGGGAGTGTTCCTTTTTGCAGAAGGTCTGAGAAGGACTACTGCATTTGAAGGTTGTATCACCACCGATAAATTGTGTTTGCATGAATATGGGAGAAAACGTTGATAGAAGAGAGTTCGTTTTCGATAGTTGGACTGCTTTGAAATAAAGCTCACCATTTCCTGGAGTGAGTGAGCGAATTTCAACTTAGTTACTCTCAGCAGGACAGGAGGGGGCATGTAGGGCATGGAAAGGTCAACTGCGGAGATTAACAATAAGAGTTATAAGAGAAGTTTGTACGGTACGTAATCATGTCCGATGACAACAATTTATCAGTGACGATTAAAAACTAACTCAAAAGTGTTCTGAATCAAATGAATATGAATTAATTGATAGTAGTTCCAGATACTGATCCAAACCACATGGCACCGGATCAATATTTCATGGTGTTCTACTCGAGGATGGATAGTTATTGCGTCAGGCTTGTCCAATGAAAGTGCTTAGAAAAGTGGAAGCCAAGTTCAAACAGTGTCGACTAACGCGGTTGCATATTCTAGAAGTAAGCAATTCATTAGGCAAGGTGAGTCTGCCAGAATGCGCATACTGAAAAATGTGGTGGTGGGGAGTAATTCTGAGCCGTGTACATTCAGTTTTGATGTACGTATTATAACCTGATATACGCAAGCTCGTTGTAACACCAATATGTGAACATGGAATGAGTCCCGAGATCGTCCACACACACTGACCCCTTTCAAAGCGAACACATTTCGTTTGGTTTTGTTGACATTGTGTTTAGTGGTGGGTCGCAGTAGTGGTACTGTCGTGTCATTAAGACAAGCACCTAGTGTTCCCACGGCTAGCTGTCTTCCTGTTTCCAGTTAATGCTAAGTACGACGGAATGGTTAGGTTATGAATGTGCTATGCTGAAGTTACTTTGCAAGTGTTGCCGCAGGCTTGTCATCTCACTCATAGGACACCAATTTCCGTAGTCGGCTGCCGCCTCAGTTTCACCCCACAAGAAGCACTCATAGTCAAACAGAACGGTAGACAAGATTAGGCCCAGGGAAGGCAGATGGACTAAACAAGTATGCAAGATCGGCGTTAAGTCTCGGAAGTTGTATTAAGTCAAAGTGCCTCTTCAGCTGCTGTGTAGAGGCGGACATTTTCGCTACTCACTGTGGGGTCAAGATGTCATAATAGTGAGATATGAATCTACGGACGGCTGTGCTAACTCGTAAGCAGTCCACACCGTTACGCTTAAAACGTTCCTAATGACAGTGGATCTTTTTTGAACTGTAAGTGCCTTTCACAATAGTTGTTCGTTCGATCACTGTTATCTACGCAGCATCCCACGGAATAACTTCCAATCCGATTCTTCGAATAACATTTAGTGTACTGACATCGTTACACACTTTTATGGAGGCAGGAACTTTTTGTGGAAGTACTTCTGAATACTGCTGAGTATAGTAATTGTGATTTTGCGAATCATAAAGGAATGGAGATGCCAACAGTTTTTTCGCATCATACAAGTCAGTATGGATCGCTTTCGGGCTTCTTTGTCACTTACGGGCAATTTAGACAGAAAAGGATGGCACCAGATTATCAGCAAGAATTGATGGATATGCCTCTTCTCAGCTTATTCTTTCGAGGGGAAGAGCAACCAATTCAAACATGCCCAGGTTGCTGAGATCTAAGAGATTTTGACACTGAGCTGTTCGCCTGTGCACTGCAAAGTGGGCTTACTGAATGAAATTCCACTCAAATTGGCACAGCCGTCAGTCTGGGGTCACTGAGTCAACAATGTATGCAACGGATCTGAGCATGCAAAACCTAAGGTGCTAGCATGGGCCCACAAAAAACGCCGCACGCATATCACATCAGCTCAGTGAGAAAGCGTGAATTACTGGATAATGGAAAAGATCACGGACGCTGTGAAGAGATGAAGGTGAACCTTACTCAAATTGACGGATCCAACGGGCTAAAAAAAACAAAGTTTTGATTAAGTTTTGTGACTGTGCCTTACCTCTTACATGTGGAAAAATATCAGTCAGTTCACTATCTCTAGATGACCTTTGATAAATCATTCTATTCATGTAGTATCCCTTTGGTTACAGTGTTTGGTATACACCTTATACACGCAAACATACCGATATGTCATCTAAGCCACCGCGCTATCCCCTCAATATTTTGTAAATTTTATTAAAAGTTGGTGGGATTAGTCGTCTCGACGGGGAAATTTGCAGCTGACTAAACACCAGTATCAGACTGCATGTACGTGGAATGTTGCTAGTCAAACGAGGGTGTTCGTTGCTGTTAGATTCAGAGTCGGTACCTTAAGGTGAGTAGGGTGTTAGGCTGCGTCTAAACATTTCGATGGGGTTAATAGTCTCGCTCTGGCTAACAAGAGCTATATATGTGATTTATCACTCTGTCAAGCGAATGCCTACGATTGGACATGTACACTCTGAGAACAATCAGTTTTATCTAGAAATCCTCCAAACTAAGGAGCAAGCCATTTTACAACCCACAGTTTGCCGTTGATCGATTAACAGGCCGCAGTCACTCGCTTGGTGTGGACAATACTCTCTTTTGTGTTCCATTCTCTGTGTCTGCTACCCTGCAAGGACTGTTTACTGAATGGTACTTATAAACTTGAGCATATGTCAAGTGTAAAGGTACGCTTGAGGAAGATCAGACCACAGAGCATCGTATAAAGTAGTTAAAAAAGTATCTCGAAGACAAACACAAAATTCAGGGAGAGTTATTGCAGAGTATCGCTTGTGTGAAACCCAAACTCTCTCGAGGTCAGTAAGCTTGCCATTAGTAAAAATGAACCGTGAACCTTCAAATACTGGTACTTAGTTAAAGGTTCACTTTAACTTGGTTATAAAAACCAAAGTCTACGAACGATCTGTTGAGTGGTCTCAGTCCGGAAACATGAAAATTAGGAAAGTAAACTTTACACATACCGACAAATACTTGCATTCCCGGTTGTTAATGCTGCTATAGCAGTCACACCAGCAGACTTAGGCACTCGGTGGTCACTTCTTGTCATGCGAATCAACAGTTCCAAGCCCCCTGACAAATTGAAATTGGAAAAACAATTGCCCTCACTGATTCAAACCTAGGTTCGATGGTAATATATTACATGATATCACTTGTATCACTCACAGTTACCAAAAATAAATGCATAGATGGGAGTATCGCTTGACGAGATATAGCCGAAATTACGGTGGAACCGCCGATTTTTGCTTCACCAGTGTACAGTTCATTAAATATTAGTAATAGCTCCACTTCTGCTGCTACCAAGACATGAGCATCGTTTTCATGGTGCACCCATAACTAAGATACAAGCGGGTGAATCGTTGTGTTTACACCACTGGGCAGACTGACGAGGTACTCAAACAGCTCCAAAAAATGTTATATTGGGCGACCCATCCATATTGGGTCGTCCAATAGACAACAGAAAATATTCTGCTACACTGAAGACATTCACACACGAACTAAATGAACCGGTTAGTTCCCGCACATGTTGCGATATTATGAAACGGTTACCACACGTTACTATGATATGTGCCGTCAGCTAGCCTGCTCGTTCATGCTGCGTATGCGCTGGGCCGACTAACCACTCGAAACCCGATTTAGCTGAAAGATAACAAGTCACCTTAAGGGCGCTCAATGAGACACCCAGTGACTTGTTTCGTACCAAGAAGGTGAGAATTGACGGTGTTATGGTGACAGTGATCGAAGAGAATGAATTAGGATGGTGAAAACTCCCAGCTAAGTATGATGTCAGCTGAAGGCCGCTTTGTAACATTATTGGCAATACAAGCAGTAATAAGAGGGAAGAGGTCAGCACCTTTTAGAGTCCTTTGTATTCAGTTATAACAAGCTTTACTATTTTTGTCTTCGGTTCAATGTTGCAAAAAGCAGTACAGTAGGTTGAAGATTTTCGATACGGACTAAAAAGTCTTCCGATCCAGCGGGCACGAGCGGTTCCTTATCACTAACAAGAAAACGGTTAAACAAACGACTACAGAATAGTTAGCTGCCAAGCAAAGGAAGAGGGAGTCAGCACTCCCACTGGTGTTAATAGCTAACCTTACGTCCGCCGTGGAAAGTTTAGGTACAGCACAATTTCGATTTGTGCGTGACATATGTTCGCGCTTACTAGCGGACTACGGCATTGGATTTTGGGCATGTCCGCAGCTCACTTCAAGAGAACTCGTCAAGGAAAGTAGGTTGACAGGCTGAGGGCTGTTTAGGCCGGCATAACAAGTTATGAAATCGGTGTGACAATTGTCTGCATTCCTATCTTTAATACCTCTGTTATAGATTATACCTGTGTGATTTGATCTGAATGAACACTGATGAAACGGCTCGGCAACCCGCCGATAGGTCTGAGTCGCTACGTGGATGATAGACACTTTTGTAACCCTCGAGCATGATTAGCTAGAAAATGTTCCTCCAACTCACGACGGCGATCCTCCATAGAGATGGGCTTCGGAAGTTTCAACACTAACAGAAAGTACAATCTGCACATAACTAGGTAACTATGCCCCTTTAAAGAACTTACTAAACGTCAATCAAACCGTTAATTGCATGTGTGCCAAAACCTTAACGTAGTTAAAGAACCTGTGTTGAACAGAACGGTCAAGAACTCAAGACGACATTAAAAGAAAGCGAACTGTAAAACCATCTCAAAACCACTATGGACATCAAATCACGGTCAAAGATTTTACTATAACGAGTCATGGCGTCGTACAAAGTTCATGAAAATAATCTGGAAAGTTGTTAGATATGGAAGAATTTAACCAATAGGAGAAGGTGACCGGTAATACGCCTATCTAAATGATTCTTATCAACTACTGACTACTTAACACATCTCCACTGTCATCATCATCATCATAACAGTCATGAACCTGACCAAAAGGTACTGTAGCTCGGGCCGCCGCTCACCTCAACAGTGTCGACAAATACTAAAGGAAGACTAACCGGAAGAACTAGAAATGGTATGGATACACGTACGCCATTGACTGTGACACACCACCATCTCGGATAGCGTCTCTAACCAGCGGTTTGAGTGATCACGTGGACCCCATCCAGGCAGGCGATACCTGCCCACTTTGCTCAATGGAGCAGTCAAGGTCTTCATNACCGGTTAGAAGTGCACACGACGCGTGAACGGAAACCGGGGGGTGCTGCGGGTTGGAATTGCGACTTATAAACGAGAGAGCGCGCGTTGCATGTGACTAGCGGTTTGGACAATAAAGATTGTGCTTTATTGGACGCCTTCTCGCTACAAGATGGCATACGGAGCACGTGACCCAACCATCGCAAGCTATGCAACGTAATTAGTTGACCAATTGATCGCGCATCCCGACCGTTCCGGAATACGCGCCGGCGAACTGCTTCATTGCTCACACGATCAGTCCACTTAATGTAGGCCAATTGGCGGAGACAACGACGGTCAAACACAGCAAGCCTGTTGATATCTTCCATGTAAACAGGCCTCATTTCCGAACCATACAGCAAAATAAAACGCACACAGGCGTTAAATACCCTTCCTCTCAGCGACATCCGAACGTCCTTTCGACGCCACAGATGACGCAGTTTGGCAAAGGCAACTCGTGCCTTTGCTACCCTCGCTAATATCTCATCAGCAATATTACAGGCTGACGAGATAGTGCTACCCAAGTATGTGAAACTGTCCACGGTCTCAAGCGGATCACCTGCAATAAGGAAAGTAGGGGTGGAAATGCCCCAGTCTTGTAGCAGCACTTTGCACTTTGAAGGTGTGAAGCGCATTCCAAACAACGGTTAATCCTACCTCCACTGGATAATCCACTAGCGAATGTCTTCATTTAGCACTGTCAAGTCACTGTTTATCAACTTGACCTTAGTCAACAAACATTTGTCTCTAGAATTATGTGAGGCTTTACGTCTTGCTTGCTGTACAAAAGCATGCGAGTCTGTAACTTGCTCAACTGGCTTTAAGAAGCCTCTGAGTTATGGATTAAACTATATTCACTTGTGGTCAGATTCTGGTAAGTGATTAGTTTGTTCGATAGGTTGCACTTTTTAAAGTCCATTGGTCGCATCAGATGTTTTAACTTTTTCCTCTCATCTTTCTATCAATTCTGACACTCCCCATTGCATTGAGACTTTTTTAAAAGACATACACAGATCCTGTTGTACACTTCCATTCCCAGTCCGCGCTAGCTCGTACCATTTCTAAATGATACACGAAGAACATAATTTGTTTTATTAGAGCGAGGTTAGGTGTACTCATTAGGTTTTGCACTTTATGGGGCTTCTAATATTCATACCAGAAGCTCTGAAAGAAGCTGCTTGCGATAATCATGTTACTACGTACACTGACTGATTTTTATCTACCAAAACCGTTCATCCGGCGACGATCACAGATGTATAACTCACACTTAATGCAAAATTCTACGGGGTACGACTTGGAAAGTTCTTGAAAAATTGTAATATCATATTCAATTTGAATGCTACAGTAATTTAACGTAGACGGTACACACTGCCCACCATCTGCTCTCAGATTTTGTTTATGCAGCGGTACTGTACTTGTTGCGCAAAGATGGCTTGGCACTTCACTCACCGAGTTCAGCAATGCGGTCCTGGCAGATGGAGCTTTCAGCCATGGCGGAAATAGCTTGTGCAGCAGCAGACCGAACGCCCTCGTCTTCGTGAGAGAGCAGAGCTATCAGCATCTGTTCAGCGTCCGCATCGTGTAAGATTTTCCTTGTCTCCTCTTGAAGCGAGATGAACGAATGGGCAGTTAGGTGTGTAAGATGTGGAGTAGTATAGTGGTGAATAGTATAAAACATCATTGACTAAGTAAACTCTACTGAGTGTATTATTACAAAAAACGGCGCTCAGGTAAGTTGTAAAAAGCTGGTTTAAAATGCTGTATGCAAAGTGCTCCACGAAGTAAAGACTCGTAGAAGGAGTGACATCGAAGTCACTTACGAATCTTCTATTTGTGTCTCCGCTTTATCCCCCTGATCTGTAACTAGACGACTGGAACATTTCACTGAAGCAATATCTGACACCGCTAGTTCATGTTATGCATTGCATACTTAGCCATTTTCACAAATCTGATGTCCGGGTCAATATCGTTATCAATGACGCAACCGGACTGCAATACCACCCCAAGAACAAGAGAACTGTCATGGTTTAACCGTATACGAAACGACCACGTGATATTAAAGCAACAAAAAGTCATGGCTGTGCTCAGACAGTCAAAAGCTAAGAGTTTGAGTCTTGCAAACAAGCAACGGCACTTGAGATTAGCCTAACATAACACAGTCACAGTTTGCTGGATACAGATTCCACGGCTCGCTACATTCACCTCAACTGCTTTATCTGGTGACTGGTGCGTAACATTCAGAATTCACTTCTTTGGATAGTATATTGGGTAGTCAGTAAAAATACAGTGAAACGAACAGACTGGTTTACAGTTATTCGTCATCAGACCAGCAACAACACCCAACACTGCTCATAGCTGAAAATGCTGTTGATGATAAGGATGATTACGATGAGGATGATGTGATTTATCAGTGAAGCTTTGTAAAATACAGTGTGTACTTGAATAGATCGAAAACCATCCATAAGATCTTCAAAAAGAAGTTCAAGCGTTGAAACTTGGACTCTCTAGAACAAGGTGTTCGGGAGTGCTCTTAAAAGAGTAAGACAGGATGAGACTGAAAATGGTAAAAATTGCAGGGAAGTAATTTCTGAAAATTAATTGTTAACGGTTTTCTCGCAAAGAAGTATTGCAGATTTGGAGAATGAAAATAGCAATGTATTTTTCCCTATATCACCTTCCGAAGCTTTCTACAAAAATTCTTAGAAGTGACAGAAAAAATACCGAAAGAAGGTTATCGATTAGTTAAAATTTACAGTTTGTTGCTCGTCACTCTGTGTGACATATTCCTTCCTTTTTATTCTATGTACATATTTTACGTGCGGTGCTAAGTTAATACGAAAGTAACGTTCGTGTTTTCCTTTTTTGGCTTTAGATCTGGTTTTGCTTCTTTCACACGTACTCCCCTATTTCCTTCACATTTTGTTTTACGAATAGCAACTGACACATTCCGTTATCTGATTTGTGCGACATACATCTTATTCAATAATTGAACGAATGAAAAACATGAGTCGACTGCTGATGTACAGTTATCTCTAATAAGAATGAGAATATCACGCAGTTCAGCCTACTTCTGAATCAGTTTGTAGTACTGATGAACAGTGGCGGAGGCGGTTGACTTACATAAAAATTCCAACACCCCTCTTTTGACAATAATCACTAGACACAAAACCTCACCGCAGAGTCATCGATTGAGACCATCAGTCAATTTTAGCATGATTTCGAATCGAATGTGACCGGTAGAGGAGATAGGACAAGTCGGTTGTTTGTGAGTTAGATGGAGCGGTGGTTTGTGCAATGCCTTGTGAAACCTTAGCAAGAGTTCGCACCCCCGAGGTGGCCAGGACTTTTAGCACTGACAAACTATGACATCGATGAACTTCAACACGGATGCCACTTTTCGAAAGGAACTGGCCAGAAAACCCAAATGAACTCGAATGCTGTAACCACGCTTGCCTATTTCGATCTCTTATTCTTCAAGCTTTAAAGTTCTGGTAACGAAGGAGCGCTAGACTGAAGCACTAATGACAACTACCTTGAGCATATTATGTTCAACTGATGGCGGTAATTAAACCATCGCTTCTTAACACTATCTGTGTAGCCACAAAGGGTTCACTTAAACAAAACAAGAATGGAAATAGTACCACTATCTACCCATTAGTAAAATAATCCATAGATCACAATTACCCCTTTTGTACGCACACGAGGACGACACCTCCTGAAAGCGATTATTTCAACTCGGTAATTTATTTTCCCATACTTATACCGATCTGCTTAGTGGCCACCTTTTTAATCAACCATCTCCGAGTGTTCAGCTGGGTAGGCTCTGCTTTTACAGCTAGTACCGCTGAACAAGCAAACTGGAAACACTGTAATGATGGTTATGAGCATGCCACCTGTAGTTATAACAACTAACCGAATTTGTGGCATGTATATAAAGTACCAGCTGCCTACCTAAAAGCTAACCCAACGTGCCTACGATGATATCAAAGATTGCAGTTAGATGTGTCTATTTTCGGGTGATTGCTTATAAGTTTAAACATGTGCACCACTCACCTCTTCGTGCAGTTCGCATTACAGCCCTACATGCATGGATTTTAGCTTCAGGTAGTGTGTTTGTTGAAGGTCTCTCCTCTTCTTTCTTAGCTGTTGACGAAAAAAAAACATCTGGGGTGATCAGATCGAGAGCTAACTGATTCAGAATTCTAGTATTACAATATACATTTTAAAATCCAACAGTCGGACATTACTGTGTGCCATCTTTTATCAGATACAGGAGTTAAAAGGCACTGAGGTGTCAGTGTTATACTTCTACTTAAGAGATCCGTGGGAATTTTGGAGCCACAACACATACTGCTTTATCCAACTTCATGAGATTAAAAAGCATGTTTTATAGTTTAATACAGAGTCCTACCAAATTTTATTCTACCCTAAGGGGTTTCTCAAGTAAACAATTAGCTGAGTGGACGCAACTGTTTAGAATTTGTTGTGAGTGTCATGTGAACTCATAACGGTGTCTTGTTAGCAAATAGTTGAGGTTACATAAACTGACGACATGTGGCCCAAGTGCAAGGTTTTATATTATGCTTCGACACATTTCACTTGATAAGATTCGCTCATAAAACCATCAAAGTTTACAGCCGGGAATTCTTGAGCGTATTTTACAGCAAATTACAGTGCTTAATAAGCACGTCTCGGTGTAGCGTGGTGTACGGAATTTTTGTACCTGATAAATGTGTGGTCGAAATATTAGCTGGAATAACCTTATAACAGTCATTTTATCTCACCCTGTTTGCCTAAAAACGACAGAGTCCAGCGCGGTGGGTTCTGATCATTTGTAGCTGGACACAACGTCTTTGTTGTCCCCAAATTTTATGTACTAGATGAACACTGTACCCAGTATAGTCCAATATAAGGCTGTATATTTGCTCAAATGTTAATTCGACGGACAAACTTGGTGCAGTTGAATTGGTTTACCGACGCTAACCTGTACACTATTTGAAGACGAGTAGCTAACTTTATATAAAGTCCCGGTCTCCAGATAGGAGTGGGACGATCAAATATAAACCGTACACTACTAACGATTATGTTGGAGACATTGAAAAGCCTAACCTTTCGCTGGAAGTTTTGGATAACACTTACAAATGTTTTTGGGTGTAGAAGTCTAAGCATTATGCGTTGTAGCTTGGAGCTCAGCTCGTTATCGTTTTTAGAGTGGTCAGTCATTCCTTTGTCCTTCCCAATTCCTAACTGCAATCATTTGAAAAAGAGGTTGTCACTAAATCTGGAGTGTGGATGATCAAAAGATCTTCAAATCTTACGAACATGTCTTCGTGCTACCCAAGACTGTCAACTGGAATTTTGTATTTAGGTCCAATGCACTGTACTGGAATACATCTGCATAAATGCTGTCGAAGCTAAACAGAATCAATACTAACAAACTTATACCAATTGACTTCACAGTGCAGAAACATGTATCACTTCAACACAACGGTAGATCGACCTCAGCAAATTTTGGAGATTCCTTGTAGTATTCACAGTGGAAGCACTAGTTAACCTAATTGGTCGTTTGCGCTAAACACTACCATACCGGTTATTATTCAAAACAACGTGAAATCTCCGTGATACTAACTTTTGGAACTACGAAATACGACCGGGTAGATTTGACCGATCCGAAAGTTGAATGGTGTGTGACGTCCTCAATCAGTTACCCGCTCAGTTATCAGTTTCACAGGATGGGCTCGATATAAACATGAGAAGCCGGTTAAACGCAAAACAGGCGCCAGCTGATCAGTTAACAGGCTTATGTCCACCACCATCACCATCACCAATGTACCGGTATCTGACAATTATGTACAACCACCATGTAGTAATGAAACAGAAAACAAACGTTAAAGTAAAGATTAAAATGGCAAAGGAATGGTATATTCTGAAACCACTGTCCAAAATTAAGTTGTCTACCGAAATGTTCACATCTAGCAGCCAACAGAGTTGTGTGGCCGTAATAATACATCGTTAGGACAGCTTCTTTAAAGATTCGCTAAGTACGACTATCTTACGAACGATTTAATAGAAAATCGACGGCATTCACTTCACTGAACCGAGTTAACCTCTGTATGTTGTAATTTTTTCGGTAAAAAGGCTGGTTAAGCCCCGGTCAGTTGAAACATTAATCAGCTCCGTTTGATTAATTTGTTTGTAGAAGAGGTTTAATCGACTGTGGAATGTTGGTTTATTATTATTTGTTACTACCAAAGTATGAGTCGAAGTTATGTGTACTCTTCTTAACCACTGTGAAACTAAATGTTACATTTAATGTATGTAAGTGATATTCATTACACTGCCAGTCAAAAGAACAATAACTTCGGTTTATTAATCGAGTGAGGCAGGTGAAACTCGCAACTAGCAATATGCTATGTCAAACGGACTTCCCTAAACGACTTCAAAAATCGAAGTTTGACTTGTCACCAATTTTTAAGTTTTTAAATTTTAAAATGAGACAAGAAGATGGATACATGCAATACTTCTGCTATTTACGCCTTTTTATGATAAAATTTTAAGACCGCAAGGTTCCCCATTATGTTTTATTCTCTTTTCCACGGTTACAGTCAATTCAATTTCCTTGGACAACTCCGCTGTTTTGAATAAAAGCAACCGTTACAAAGGTACCAGACGAAAGTGGTCCGTGCGTGGAGTAACGTGTTCCTATTGAAGATACCTGTGAATTGCATCTGTTTCATATTCAGTATAAGATGGTCTGCGATTCAGTATATAGCTAACAGCAGATGACAAATCACATAACTATCAACGAATTCGAAATTGTGCATACTGTTTGTCTCTCCTTTGTCCTTTCTAGCACTTCTCCTTGGACTGGCCTTCTTGCCCTTGCCACCCTTGTCCTTGACAACGTGAGTAGTTGACGGGGGCCGCACATCGGATTCTTTGTAGACGGTGCGATCAGTGATGAAATGGAGCAGCGCCTGTAGACCGCCGCTGTTAATAAGACTCTGGAATCAATCGACGCAAAGCGGATTCTGAAAAATGGGGCTAAAGTGAAGGCTGATTGTAAACAAGCTACTCGCTATAAATGACTTCCCCCTTGAATGTTATAAAACTTGCTCTCTCAGTGGGTCAGAATAAAGTAAGGTTCAGTCATAACTGTGTTGCGAAGATCCTACGCGAGTGTCAGTTACAACGAATTTAGAACTACATCATCAGCGTCTACTCAAGAAACGGACTGGGACGCATCGGTCGACAGAATGGGGCTGGAGAAATAACAGGTAAGCATCATTGAAAGAATTTGTTATTTGTTATGTGGCGCCGTGTTTGGAGGTAGAATAGAGTTGTGAAGGCGAGTAGGCCTAAATTGCCACGAAACACAGGACAATTACAAGTATACGTATGCGTGCATTCAGAAATACACTTCGTCATTCACTAAAACGGAGACGGGAATATTCGGACAAAAAATATTAAAAAGCAAAAGCCAATTAGACTATAGTGATATGCTGTTATTAACATGGATATGGTACGCCAATTATATTCCAGTATATATATATATA
>QNGE01001917.1:4637-33143 GCA_008508345.1 Paragonimus westermani | reverse complement strand
GAGACAGGTCGAGATCACAGAACTCATTAAACTTGCAAGGCTTCTTTTCGAAAGAGGCTGGCTGGAAAGTCTATCTGAATGCGAACGCTGCGATCAAATGTGAGTGATGGTCAACTTGAAAATATATATATCTTCTAATGAGCAGCTAAAAGCAGATTTTAACTGGACCAATCAGACGTTGATGCCAATTTTAGGGAAACTGTCTTTCTGGTGGGGTATGCAAGTGAAAAGCTTCAGACCATACTGGATTCCAACTCACTCTAGCACACTCTACGTCCTCCAACAAGTTAGAAATTACAGCCAACGCAGAGACGTGTAGGTCATTGAACTCCGGCTTGCCAATAAGGTCCACAAAAACACCTAAGGCATCCATGTCACGCAGTGCGGTGCGGATGGCACCTATCAATATAGAAATGAATAAGCATTTGTTTATTAGTCACCCTCATCGCTCGGCTATTTGGTCAGCAATCGCCTAAATGATAAATGCACATTGACGGGCTTTATTTGTGATGTAACTAGTCCTACTCTACGGCCCAGGAGTGCGTAAATAAAAGATGGAACAACGATTAATTATACGACGGTTATGAACAACGGTAGTGAGCAGCGGACTGTGGGAAATACGCGAATAATTTGTGACTACCCGGCCAATTCAAACACTCAAGGCTAATATACGAATACAGGGAAGAGACTGACCTTCAAACAGAGTTTCTCTATGTCGTTCAGCCCAAAGACAACCTAGTTTGTTTTCAACAATAAAGTAAGGTCAAAAAGAGTGGGCCAGACAAAAGTTAAAACAGCACAGTGTAGACGTGTGGTCTGGATGACAAAAAACTTGGCAGGAAGGCTAAGAACGCTCGTGAAGGTCGGAGAAGTACATGACCATGCCAACTGTATAGGTCGCTTATAAGCGTACTTTGTTAGGCCCTTTGCAACACAATATCTTCGATGAGTTGAAGACTTCTCCGACAGTTTACGTATACAATCACCAAATTACCACACCAGCTGTCGACTCTTACAACCGTCGTACCATGAGTTAAACCTAGTTAACTCGCAACTGCGTTCCATCTTAACCAGAAGTTTTAGCAAACCTTCCACCATTGCGAATAATATTTCTAGAATTTACAACGCATGGGTTCATGAACCTCACTGAACTGGAATAGTTCCATGTCAATGGATGATGAATACTTAGGATAAGCCATGGCATTTATTTTTAGATATTTTTGATCTGCGTCAAAAATGGAACAAATATGAGACCAATAGTGATTCACAACAAAGGTTCTGAAATACTTCAGTCAGTAAAAGATTTACATTAGGGTCGCCACAAAAAACTTGAGAACTTCTCAGAGGTTTTGTCAATACAAGCTGAAAAACACCAACATTTCAAGATTTCAACATTCAGATAAACCGTTGAGACAGCCCCATCCGAAAAGAAGCGTTATGTTCACATATTCAGTCTATACAATGGTTCTAGTATCACAGATTCATACCATGACCGGGATTTGGTCATCGGTTCACGCCGCTGTGAATTTGTAGTGTAGACCGTTGTACTGGTGGCCTGAAATCTGGTATCATCAAATTATGACACTGAACGAGCAATCGAACTTCAGCTGAGAGCAAACGTGTCTGGGCTTCTACATAAGCTAGTTTGACTGCACTTAGTGTGAGGTTGAGAATATAATAGTTATCACAGTTTTCCAATGCAAATAAGGGCTGGAGCTTAAACTGCAACTGTGACGAAAACGTGTACTACTGGCGGGTTCTGCTGAAACTGAAACATAAGTCCACTGCTTCGTTTTGAAGGGGTTTGTTTGAAAGTATATTGGAATATGAAAGCCACAGTGAGGCACAAATGGTACTCAAACCTCTGCTGCTCACGAGTGATAAAAATATCATTCACAAAATCCGCTTATTTGTGTGATTTAAATGTCATACAAAATACCGACTGTGCGGTCGTGGTTGGAGTCCAGTGAGCGATTAGCGCCCACCTCCGCAAAGAAATTGGCAACCTGGGCATAACTCGCAAGCATACAGGATCAAGTGCTTGTGTGTGTTAATTCGATCGTGCACAGTACGACTTCAAAGACACAGTGTTCAACCGGGTTGCCCCATTGGAATCTGGCCGGAGGTTAATCCACCACCTTGAAGAGACTGTGGAGCAGATATTTTGTCTAGTTTTTATTCGAAAAGATGATTACTGGAAAGATTGTATCGCTGCAGAAGTTGCGGTTGCACGACGTTCGTGTTAACTTTATATCCACGAAACTTTTAGAAAAGTCCTTGGGCTTGTATACTTGAACGAAACGCCATAAAAGATTTGCTAACCATATGGATGCGGATGTACATTTTCAAATGTCTTGTTCTATTTCCTACTTTAATAACTGCAACGGATTACCTTGAAGCCAACGCACTGATTGACGTCTGCGTAACTAATACGGATAACAGACGAAGTTTAGATTTTGAATTCTACCAACATAAACTACTTACCTCAGGTCTCGTAAACTGTGTCGAGCTCAAGAATTAAATCAATTGACAAAGTAATCAGTCTAAAACAGCTCCAAGTTAAAAGGAAGCCCCAACAACAATATCTTCAATTTTCCCGATTATGGCTATTTTAACAGAACAGGTAACCACACAATAACTTCACCTTTAGGCAGTCTTTAAATACGAGATAGCGCTCTAGTGAGCTACGTAGTTGCTTCAGACACAATATTTTCATTTACTTCCTGCGTTGATCACCTAGTTCATAATTTGAGATTGCAGGCTAATCCTAATCAGATGCCGCCAACCGTGTGAACTATAGGATTGACCCGGATTGCGAACAATTGCACAAACGGGTGTTATAGAGCCATGCAATATGATAAGTCATAATTTAAATACGAAGGGGAGATGGGGGTAACGCTGAATTCATATTATATATATAGTATCAAAGTAATTGCAACATAGACGAATAATCAAATGGCAAGTGAAAAATGGCCACCAAATTACAAGTGGGTCCACTGTGGTCTTCATTGTTCTGTTAAATCACCTTCGTTAACTTCACAAAAACTGCCAGGCTGAGAGTGACATTGCTCACATCACTAAATCTATCCATCCCCTTACTGTTCTCAAACACAACTCACTTTGGTCACCAGAATTTCAGAAAAATTTATAAACACAATCAACGGTGACCATGAAGTGGTGTTCAATATTATTAACGCCACATTTTCGACAAATTATACATACATTATATATTATAATATTTTATTATTACCAATACATTATTGATGACACTTCGGCCTTATCACTTGTAACCAAGGAACTGAACGTAGTGTTGTTGATTACGTAAGAGTATAACGGTGGTGGTTCCAGATCTGAAATATCTATCCCCTAATTACTCAACTTCTCGCGGAAAGTCAACTTTGGTCTGCTTTTGGAACATGGACCTTCACGTTCAGATGCCACTTGTCAGCTTATCCAAACCCTGAGTTAACAATTTTTCACTGCGGTGTTTATTTTTTGCAATCAGTTTGTTCAACAGCACACCGATGTACGTATTGCCTACAGGTTCTGAGGGTTACAAGTCCTGTGTGCTCACATAGTTCCAACAATCCAATTTCCGACGCCGAAGTATCGGAAGAAGAAACGTACGCTAACGATAAAGTTTTGTTGCATCTTGGTGAGAATGTTGAGCGTTTCTGTTTTGGTTGAGAATTAATATTGTGCATACCGTTGTTTACAACTCAGTCGGGTTTCAAAGTAGCCGCATATTGTTTTCTAGGGCTTACAGATCCCCTCTATTCGGTGCGAGTTGACAGTGCTAAAACGCAAACACTACCCACACAATCGTTTAGACTCGGTGGGGTGATTTCGGATCCGTAACGCCATTCTCCACAACTAATTCGAGTTTCGGTAAATTGCTTTTGTTAAGGTTGTGAGTTGTATGTATATACCACCAATAATATTAGGTAGGTGCAACAGATGAAAACCTGAAGCCCGATATTTAGTTTCAACTTTTATTCTACTGCAGGCACTTTACTTTTGTCACAGAAATAAGCAACAGGAGTTGTCTTCTTAGTTAATCTGTATATTATGAAAGTCACTCATGAGTAGTCAATCAGATCAAACCAAAACTTTTGAGAGCACCAGGTTTTTTAATGTTCGCCGTACCTTTCCCATTCCCATTCAGTCATTCCGTACAGAAAATTGTGCCCAAGCGACAGTGCGCTACATTGATAAGTATTTACCGCAGCCTAATATGCACTGCCTTTTCATTTCCAGCAGAGGTTGCTTTCATCAATACCTCGTGTCACTAGATATCGTTGTGTTCTAGACTCACTGGTATTTAAACTCAGTCCACAGTTGTAATGTAGTATGAACGGCGAACACGGTAAGAACCCATAGCGTTAAACCGACTATAATTTTTCGGTTTACTTGTGCACTCTAATTCCAGAGACCCTACTTATAATGCTAAATACGGTCAGGTACAAGATAACTGGTCTGCGAAATACTGGCCCATATCGAGCATTTAATAGGGTCGGCTCGAATGTGCTCAGCGTACCGCTCAAAGGTTGTCATCAGCGAACAACAGTATTTCTGGAATTTTTTATTCTGATGCACAGAACCGACAGAGCTGCTCCCCACTGAGGTAGAACTTGATTTAGACTTAAGTGTGTTGACAGGGGTATTCGGGGTTTTTAACAAACTTACACAAGTTCGCTGTGATGTTTACATGGCTGGGAACAAACAAATGCATCATATTTACATACCACGAGAAAGTTTCCCAATTGTCTTCGAGTTAAACAAAGTGCTAAGCTAGGTCCACCGTGATAACCAACAGCTAGGAATCAAGCTATTAACTGGTTTTTGAAGTGAGGCTAGAACAAAACCTGCCCCATGTTCTGTTAGCTTGCACATTATGTGTCCGATTGCCCCTAACAATAAATGATATCAATAAGCTTAGTCCATGTTTTTCGATCGTCATTTGCCGTCTCACATTGTGTTTTTCATACATCGTTCGGCTCTATCAAATAGTCGACAGCGAAAGGAGCATATTATACAGTAGTTTAGCTTATTAAAGAACCCACGTTGCAAATATGCGATTCCGCCTGCATGTTCTGTCATCATGCCTATGTCTATGCCTACCACAAGAAGATTAATATGAAACTCACGATGCTATCTGCGCAACTGTGATTGAATGTGTGCAGCTAATTCTAATTTTGACTGTTTTCATCAATCTATTCTTCAGGGAAGTTCCACCCTCAAAAATCAAACGTTGTTTGGTGTTCGAAGTGTCTAAACAGGTCTGATTGGTACGCTATACTGTGTCACTGAGTGATCCTGAGCCCATTATTCAGTTTTTGGTTTGTATACTCAGCTGCAGCAGTTGGCCCCAGACTAATCTACAACCGACTACTTCCCGCATTTTTGAGTATCACCAAAAATATATTATTTTCCTAACTCTATCGTTCTTTTTCAGTCTGAAACCTGTTTGTGATATACCGTAGAGTAGGCGTTCTGTATATTTAAAGAAAAAAAGGTCAACACCATCCTCAGTCGTTCACTACAAACCCGAGCAAGAGTAGTCATCGCCACGGCTCAAGGATGAAAATTCCCACGAGTAAGATTGTTACAACACATTTTAGGAGAAGGTTGTAGAGGTTTCTAAGAATTATATGCACACTGCTACGAATTGAGACAATAACATCTTAGCTCAACACAAAAAATCTCCTTACTGTCCTGAGTAGCTCTAGAAAAGGTCCGGAGAGTTGTTTCTTGAATAATAGGATATTCGGATGATAATAATTCAATTAACGGAGAAATGCCAGCAGCTGCTTTCAGAATGGGACGAGCTTCGAAATCCTTCGGAAACAAAGACACCGATCACAAACGAAGAATCTACCTGCATTAGCAAATTCAAAATATCAACAGCATTCTTCTGGATATCCGGGTCGACAGACTTCAGACATTCAATTATTGGCGGAATTCCCTTGCGCTCAAGTAATTCGTTGATCCCTGTGTATTCTAGGCACAGATTTGACAATACAAGAAGGGAAAATTCTTTCGTCGTGTCAAACTCTAATTTCGAATAGAATAATTGGGTGAAGTTTAATCGCGACAATATTTTATACCATCCTGTTGAAACAACTTCATGAACATTTGTATATAATTAGGAAGCCTTCTCAGATGTGTTCTTGCTAGTGAGTATCCGGAGAGTATACCAAAGACCATTGCAGCATTTCTTTTCACGACCTTATCTTCACTTTTCAACAATGGAAATAAGAAGTCGCATATGTTCTGTGAGAGCATGGCCTTCTTGTTTTCGTCACCTGAACCGTGAAAAGTTCCTTAAAACTACCTACACTTCGACAGGAATGTATATAACGCTTCACATGCCCGAATCTTTACGTCATCTTCAGAACTCCTCAGAAGAAGTACCACCGACTCTGCTTGATGTAACCCGATCGTTACCGAATCAAACTGCAACCAATACCACTTTGAATGCGTTACTAACCACTTCGTTATTTGTCGTATCATCTCTTTTTGCTTTCTTTCCTGTGGCCATATAGACTCGGGGATGTAACTTACAATTTCAGAAATGCCGCTGTGTCATCGTCATAACAACCGATGGACAACGCAATGATTTGCTGGATATAGTAATTTACTCAGTTCAGTACAATCCGTTCACTTCACAGAACTTGGTAGCTGGTAGTCCTGTTTATTACACTGTTGGGCAACAGCCATCTGCGCTTCGACCGTAAGGGTCTGTGCCGTATTAGCACACTACGTATGGTCGACCGTCTTTTGAGTATCTAACGTAGGACACTCAGCAATTTCACCATTAAGGCAATTTTACCCCCGATAGTTTGTAACTTTAAGAACTAGAAAAATGCGGGTGACTCATACTACATATATGAACCTCAATTGCCAATGGCTAATTTGTATTCAGTCACAGTACATGACCAAAAATTTGTGGGCGCTCTTTGAAAATGGTGAGCTATTTGCAAGTCCGGGGTTGGAGTCGTATTCTGTAGAGGGTTGCGGAAGATGACTACGTTCCACAAACCATTGTCTGGTCATACTACATGATTCTACTAAAGAGGTTGTAGTGTGGTCACCTTCGACGTCCCCAAAATTCTAAACTCCGCGCGACGTGAGAGTTGCCTTGCCAGTACCAATGCGTCGGTTCACATTACTTTGTGAATGTAAATTCACTATAAACTACTAGCACCAAAGTTAGTGTTCCAGCATAGGTATCGCAGTTTTACTCGTAGCTGTATAATGAATCCGCGCAATCTCTTGCTATAGGTTACATTCACTAGGACAACAATGTTGAGCTATTGCCGTTAAGGATGCCGCTTAACCAATCTAACGCTTGTTAGAATTCTGAAGGTCGGCTGGAATTTCTGTCGACACGAGCTTCATCTCTGGTGGCTGCTGCGCAGTTGTGCTCAAGGTTCTCTCGCGTTCAACACCGTAGCACCCCTTAATTGGTAAGTTGGAGTCTGTTGTGAACGACGAATAAATCAATGAATGGAGTTCGTCTCCAGATTCATCGTCATCTCCCTGCGGCTTCCAATTCACGGTAAAATAAGGGTGTGGAAACCCTGGGCGTACCGATTCAGGAACCAGCACGACAACGTATATTGTACTATTACCGATAGTAACTAAAATAACCCACTTTTACTTGGATTCTGAGTGCTTGTATAATTGGTCGAAATGTGAACAAGTTCAGTTTGCATTTTGATAGTCACCCAGTTAGCATAAACTAGTAAGCGTCCGATTTCAAGTACGAGCGTAATATTCACGTTGAATTCACTACCGTGGCATAATATCGTGTTTTCAATGATAACTGCGATATTTTACTCTCAGCTGGATTCTGAGAACGTGAAAAATTGGTCGAAATGTGTGCCAGTTCGGTTTGCATATTCATGGTCACCCAGTTAGTACTGTAGTGACTACAGTTCATAATTACATATTTGTGGTGCGCATAGCGATTCATCGATTATCTATACCCCGATACAACAGAGGATCTGACGAAATGCTAATCGGAATATCGCGTTGAAGATACAACATCAAGATTGGACGAACGGTCTTAGTGTTGTGCCTCCCGTTATTCGTCAATTCATCTGTTCCGTATTCCACCAATTAACACACAGTTTATGACTTTGCATGTGCTGATGAGATCAGCCAATGGCAGGCTGTGATTTCTTCAATACTGTTGTACATCCATAAATTCGGCGTCTCAATTCACGAATAACAATTGCTTACTGCTACCAGCACCGGGTCTTCTCCTTGTTACTTGCCTGGGAGGTTTCCATTTAAGTAAGATTCCTAGGGCTATTCGGAGTTCTTAATTCCGAGTATCACAGGTCAAGCTAGAGAGACAAGCACCATAAAACTGTCCACTGCTGTTTATTCATTGCAAATGAAATCCAGGGTTGGATAATTTATTCGGAGATGCCTCAAATTCAAATCGGGATGTAAGTATGAAATCATCGTAGACACAGGAAGTAGCATATCCGTTATTTCCAAACCGCTAACAGATCTCATGGCTGCTGATGCTCAGCTGAGACCAACAACGATGGGAATACATGGAGTTGCTAGTCATCGGTTAACTCTGATATGTGAAGCTGATGTAATGATTGTTGGTAATGTTAATGGGTTGATTTCATTGCGTTTCTTGATGTCGGAGTGAATTTCAGCTATTCTGAGATTAAAAGCTTCAAAACAGCTCAACCGTGCTCTTTCTCTAAATACTACTTACAAAAATGGTCCAAGTGAAGTGTACCAAGCCCAGTTACGCAACTTGGTTGTTCAGTGTTCACAACTTTCAGGAGGGGTGAAAGTAGAGCCAGCAAAATTGGAGGAGCAAGAGGATCCGGAAATTTCTAAAACGCCGAATAATACCTTATGGAAAGAGAGAACACGTGCATGATGCTCTCAACAGATTGAAGGAAGACGGCATAATTTCGCAGGTTAACTCATCAGCATGGGCCACACCAATCGTTGTGATCATGGAAAAAGGTTGAAAATCATCTAGGATATGTGGTGACTATAGATTAATGCTGAATCCAAGACTGAAACAGTGCGCAGCAACAACTGAGGAGCCGAAGGATTTTATGAAAACCTTGTACGGTAGCAAAGTGTTTTCAGAAATTGACCTGACAAACGCATACTTACAAACTTCATTGGAGTATGATTCTAAGGCGATCACTACGATCAACACCCCTTGGGAATTTTTTCAGTACAATTTATACCGTTTGGATTACACGTATCAGCTGGGATACTCCAGAATGCGATGGATGAATTAATTACCAGTTTACCAGGGGTACGCGCTTATCAAGATGGTGTAATCATATACTCCAGCCATGCACAGGTGCATGATAACAGATTACTCTCACTTCTGGAACGATTCATGGATAAGAACATTGCCATAAGGCCTTCCAAGTGCGAGAGCTGAGTTTTATTGGCTTTATTGTGTGTGATAAGGGATACAGGCCGGAATCTGACCGGTAGAAAGCCTTGGTTACCGTTACATTGCCACGAGACCAGGATGAGCTGCGATCAATAATGATGTTTGCAGTACAATTCTAGTTTGATCCCGAACTTTTCGACGAAGGCACAACCATTATTTGCAGTTCGGTCAGCCGTAACATGGTCTTGGATTCAGAAAGTCGGAATTCTTCTTCAAGAATTAATACAAGTTGTGATTGAAAGGTCGATGTTAGCCCCATTTTCTATGCTTGAAGTTACCACGCTGATCACAGATGCATCCAGTGTTATCATTGGTGCTATTTTGGGACCGGAGTTATATCCGACCACTTGCATATCACGTTTGCTGAATAATGCTGAGCAAGGATATTCACAAACACAGAAGGAGGCGTTAACAGTCAACTGGGCTGTCGGGAGGCTGAATAAATATTTGTTCAGTGGTAGATTCAAAATTGTTACTGATCAACAAGCTTTACAGTATTTATTTAACCCCCACAAATCAGTTGTCAAATCGTCAGCGGCAATGATACGGCGATGGAGTCTAGCTCTAGCAGCATACGACTATGACATAGTTCATCGTCCTGGTAACCAGATTCCTCAGACGGATTTTTCATCACGGCATTCCAGTTTTTCAGCTGCTGAGGCTTATTTGCTTGCTTCACCAGCTATTCCAATAAGCCAAGTGGACTTGATCAAGACGACTGAAACTATTATGGCACGGTAATTGCCGCATCACTCCAGTGTGTAAATTAAACGGATGTGATATATTTTCGTGGAAACGATTTGCGACCTGCCAAAGGTTTGATCACTCCCCAGCTAGGCAGCACAACGGTAGAAATTACTGACCTGCACGATGCCGCCAATCATCGGAGACACACTGACCAAATCCAGTTTTGGAGCACTGAAAAAGTTACCATGGAGGAAGCAGAACACCCTGTACTGCAGGAGTTCGATAGCCCGAGAAAATGAGAATGATTGAAAAGTATGAACGCGGAGGCTTCTAGAAGGGCTGAATGTTGTGATGGAAGCCTCGGTTTACCGCTTACCCAAACCCTGACACAACAGAGGATCTGACGAAATGCTAATCGGAATATCGCGTTGAAGATACAACATCAAGATTGGACGAACGGTCTCAGTGTTGTGCCTCCCGTTATTCGTCAATTCATCTGTTCCGTATTCCACCAATTAACACACAGTTTATGACTTTGCATGTGCTAATGAGATCAGCCAATGGCAGGCTGTGATTTCTTCAATACTGTTGTACATCCATAAATTCGGCGTCTCAATTCACGAATAACAATTGCTTACTGCTACCAGCACCGGGTCTTCCCCTTGTTACTTGCCTGGGAGGTTTCAATTTAAGTACAATTCCTATTCGAAGTTTCTAATTCCGAGTGTCGCAATTTTACCATTCATTTTTGTATACTTTTTATATGCCCTCACGTTTACTACATCCGCAAACTTGATCGAAAGCAACACTACCATTCTGTTAATTCGGTTGTCTTGATCAACAAAACGGGAGTTACCGCGCGACGCCTTTGTCCTCTTCCTTTGTATGGATATTTGGGCTGTTGAAGTGATCGCACGACGAAACTTCTTTTCAGCTTTGACCCATCAACGCCGAACGCTCTTTATTCCAAGTCGCGTGTGGAATCATCCATCAGTTGTCGCCCGGACCTATCACCTGGCGCTGTCTTTTTCTCGGGCCGTAAACCACCCAAGTCCACGAATTTCGACCTGTCAGAGAGTCGGTCCCATTTTCTGATACGTCTTCTTTTTACCTGTACGGATACCTTTTGTGCACACCCGCTACCCTTTCTTCTTTTGTTACCATATTTCTGTTATTTCTTATCATCTGACTGATTAGGCCGCTACGGTTCCATCCTCAGTCTTCATCTGCCTGGAACCCGCAATCTGCGAGCACAGTGCTAGCCTTTTATATACGAGAAACTGCGAAAAATGAACAGCGACCAACAATTTTGCGTGCAATCTCGTTAACAGAATGGATACAAAAAAGCCGCATTAAGATGTTCACAACTAAGTACCCACTCATCTGAAACAACAACCAATCTTATATATGTGGTCCATCAGTTTTATGTTCCACTCATATGTAAATGTTAAGTATGCAACACTTAGCAAACCAAGAGAGGCAATACGCTACTGCCTGCACACCGAATAGAGAGTTTTCAGGTTGCGTACGTGTATGACAGCTCACTGTGGTAGATATACCCAAGTTCAAAATCCAAATCCATGACTTGATGAAGGCCTGTGTCTGTTTGTTTCCTGATGCTTGACTGTTGTGATCCGGAGATCCCTCAGACTGTATATTCTGTCGATGCGAACGCGTTCATTGGTGGTAGTCTAAGGGAAGTATAGAAGAAATGGATTGACGAATCCCGGTTGTTCCGAACAGCATAAACAAATCATACTCCGATCAGTGTAAAGCAGGAAAGAGTCTCCAACATTTGTCTGGCTCTACCTTGAATATATCTACGCTTGTGGCCTCAACGAGATTTGAAATCAATATGTTCCGCGAGTTGACTGCCCAGTTAGTGAAAAACTTAAATCCGACAGCCAATCGTGATATTGTTTTCTTGATTGCTAGCATATGACTTCTTGATTCTCAGTCCTGACGCATCTCGAACAAACCTGTCGTGGGATTTGTTCCGGGGCGATGGGAAATTTTGTGCATTCCAGTACGGTATCCGCTCACCCGCCGGCCTTCGGGCGGAAGTAATTTCAACAAACTTAGTTGGTCTTGGCGGCTTAGACCCCTCACATTCCATATCATTTCTGTGGAGAGCTTCTGTGCTTCTCCAAGGACGACAATGTCCTTTTTGAGATATGGTGATCACGCATGGACACAATATTCCAAGTGGGGGGAGAACTATAGCACAGTCAAATGGAATGAACACTGCTGGACAGGGGTTAGTGATCACATATTTCATTTGACATAACGCCCACCGTGATTATGTCGCAGATGTCGCACACTGAGCAGATAAAGTGAGTGTGCCAGCGACGTGAATGCCCAAGTCTCTCGTTCGCTGCTTGCTTGTTGGTTCGACTGTCTGTCCACGTGCATCCCTTAGATACCTAGGGTTTGACCGGAGAGTATTAGCGAGGATATGACTTTTGAGAACGTTTAACAGCTGGTCTTCCTTCAGAGATCATTCACAGATTTTCAGATGGAAAGGGATGAATTAAGAACGATGGTCACACTAAAGAATAGCTCAATCCATTGGAATTCCCCGATTACTCAATGACGAAACATGAACTCACAGACACTGAGATGGTCCGATATATATAATAATGATAATAATATATATTTCAACGCACATGTGAAGAGCATGCTTGGTTATGCGCGATCACTGTAGATACTTACAAACCATACATAAACGATTAATTTAACAGTAGCACAAACGTTAAGTCTGTTGCAAGAAAGACGCAGTCGAAGAGAAAATGACCGCGGTTTATAGAACTTCGACGCACGCAACAGAGAAATAGATAGTTCGCTCATTTTACCGATTTAGTCTCAATAAAATGGAATGTTACACTAATTCACTGTTTGCAAGATTGTGGGATGAGCGATTATTCAAATATTTCAAGGTCACTCAGGGAGGATATCCAAACGCNAAGTTCCGTGCGTTCATCCGTTGTAGAAAAATTTCTTCGCTCAATGGATAATATGGCGATCGAAAGAGAGAAATTAATCTCACAAGTCAGATGAGAAAATGTGGGGTTATAACATTTACTATGACAAACAATGTGCTAGCGGAATTTTCTGAGGAAGCACTCGTACGATATTATAATTTTTGCTATGATTATTAAAATATATAACTCTGTCTACTGGTTGTTGTGGTATTTTTCTCTGTACTCGGGATTTATTCGGGCAAACGGAGAATTGAGTCGACGGTTTTGAGGGCCGCATGAAATGTACGTGCGATAACTATAGCCCACATAACATCGTTCTGCTGGACATGTTACTGATCGTCGAGTTCATAGTTGCTAGCAATTTGGGCAATGCACATACATGAATAAACGCATGTCAATAGATTTATGTAGAGTTGCAAACGGTGTATTGAGCGCACAGTGAGCCAAATGCTGAATGAACGTGTGAGTGCTCCACATGACAGAGAGTTTTAAGCAGGTTGTTCTCGAGGAGTGTTAGAAAGTGAGGTGGTTGTCTGCGTAATACGCATCTGACAGCCAAATGTTTCTCGGACCACATTCAGAAAGACCATCAGGGGATACAGAGAGCTTGAAGATAGACATCATGTTTGTTAACGTAAGATAGCTGTCCAAACCCTTTTTAAAACGCTGAATGTTGTTACTGGCCCTTACTCCATTTGGAAGTTTATCCCAAATGTAGGAATACTTTACAAGGAAGAAGGTTGCACGTATATTCTTCCGGGATATCGGGGTTGGCAAGGTGGGATCCTTATTTCTTAGATTATATGGAGGGCTGTGTTTTGAGTGGACGGTGATGGCTTTGGTAATCGCATCCGAATGTAGGAGTTTATACAGCAGCGTCAGGTTCAGCTTTAGTCTACGCAGCCAAATTGGATCAATGCCGAGTTTTTCACAACGTTGTCTATAGGTGAGCTAAGAGGAATATCCTGATAAGGTTTCGGTAAACGCTCGTTGAATGTTTTCTAACACAAACCTGTCGGACTTGCGTAGGTGGCAGTAAATGAAGATGCAATACTCGAGTTGAGGCCGAGCACACATTTTGTAGAGCGTCAGCTTCGCAGCTGGTAGGCTGGACGCCTTTTTGATGCAGCCTATTGTTCTTTTAGTTTTTGCTACTTGGAAGCATACTTTTTCAGAGAAATTGAAGGAGTTTGAGTACCGTATTCCTGGATCTCTGACCAGAGTGGCTGTATCAATTCTACAGCCATCTAGTGAGAGGGAGCCATGGGGTAATTTACAACCATAAGTGAGGATGTCCGAATTGTCTGCTGAGAAAGACATCAGCCATGTTCTGCACCACAACTGCAAGGACGCTAGGTCCTGTCGTGTATCTTGTAGACAGAAACTGATATGGTTGAACAATAAGGAGAAGGGAGCGGAATCTTACAATCCCTGCCTCCCACTACACCATCTAGTGGGACCAATTTTAAGTTTTATGGATGTAGGCAAGTGCTTGTCTTTTCTTTTATTTTTATTGAAAAATTGTTCTGAAGTGGTTTTGAGATAATTGTTTCTTCTCTCCGGTCGAAGGTCTTTATTTGTCGCTCACTCGTTGCTGTCTTTGTTTTCTTGAACAGTTAAGTACCGGGTTAGTGAATTTTATCGGTGCTATCTCAGCTTACGCTATGCATCTGCCAGTCAGTCGTATCTGGGAGCTGTCGGAAGCTAGCTAGATATGGGGACAGAAGATAAAAAACAAAGGTTTCTTATAGATGACAGTACTAAACATGAATTTAAACTGTCATATTATTGTGTGAGATTGAAGTATACGAGTCTTTACTCCAGATGGAAGCTATGGATGTAAAATGGAAGCTCTTGAATTTTTATGACCGTTAGTCTACCTCCCGTTTACCCTCACCAATGCTAACAGAGCTGCAAACCCTGTTTTCCAGCCACGCCCAACAGAGACTGTTTAGAAACAAATAGTGCCCGGCATATAATGCGGAAGATCTGTAGCGGTATTTCTGTCAGGAAAGTCTCCAAATCCCCGAAAATACCGTTTATATTGGCTTTGTAAGAGGCTCAGCACCTTACTCTTTGAAGCGAGCCTCACAGTCCGCACGATCATGTGACAAGTTATCCTTCACGAGCACTCTCAGCTTCTATCTCAAATTCTATCGCCCCGCCCTCGCGCTTATCTTCTGACCGGGGCAGTACTGTATTCCCTAGACCTTCGTCTGACCCAATTTCGGAACTTCTTATTAAATACAAACTCTTCCTACATGGACTGGGTTTTGTTCGTTTTGTCTTTGGACTGAGTGACAAGAGGAGCTGTGTCAAAGTTTTCGTGTTCATGAGTTGCCTTTAATGGATGGGTTGGTCGTGGAATTACGAATTAATCGTGTATACATCGTGGCTTGTTTTTCATCACCGTTGGCCGTCGTCTGTTATCCACCGTTTCGTTAACCGTTATTTAGTTATTTGTTTGCGTGCTGGTAGGCCGTAGATCCAGTCACGGCAATTTCATACATAAAAAATATGCTGTTATTTACAGTTGACGCCTTGAGAAGTCCGAGTGACTTCTCGGTAGATTTGGAGCGACGTCCGTTGGGAGGAACTAAGCTTGATAACTCCGGAGAAAAAGAGGTGAGTAACACCGTCCTGGCTTGTTCACCTTGAAACGATGTGGCTAGAAACCGCCCACAAAAACACGAAACAATCCTACTCTCATGTAGTGCTCTTCCCCTCAATGTAATGGCGGCTCCATCAATTCGAACAGTGGGCAAAGCCATCACCTTACGAGCAACGGCAACAACTGAGATGGCCAAAGCAATTCTTTATTCGTAGTTACGGTATACATCTCAACGCACTTCTGGTAAGCACGCGCAGATGAGCACGATCAATGTACATATTGTAAAGCTAAACGCATAGATGCACATAATAAATGCAAAACATATTTATTGGTTGTGAAATACACCAATTATTTGGGAAAAGCAACAAAACATACTGTGAGAGGGGAACTTCATTTCATGAAGAAGCATTAAAGACGCGTGTTTTTAGGACGACAGATCTCGACATTTTCGAAACTCTTTCGGAAAATGCCAAGAAGTTATATCATTTCGCACAGCAAAAGATGATACCTCATTTACTGGTCAAGGTCAAGTCAGGAAGAGATGATTTGAAGATGAGGAAAATGAAGAGTCGAAGATGTTCGCCACCATTTGATGTGAATTGTTCGGGATGAATACGTGGAAACGTTTGTTGTGAGGAGAGGAGACAAGAAGACGCATACTATTGCGGAAAGACGAGCAGATATCTGGGCAGGACTTCGGTATCCGCTCAACATCGATGAAATTTCGTGAATACCGCGAATCAACCAGCCAATACGGGAATTTGGTGACCGGACGTTGCGGAATGTTTCTCGCTCCAGACCTGACTGTTGAACCAAGGATGTGATAAATGGGAGTTGATCATGTGAACTATGATGAACAATGAAATGTGTAGTTTTCTGTTGAAACCTCTTGTGAAATCGATAAGTTTGCGTTAGTTGATAAAGGATATAGTATTAGCAAACATTTTCTATCATATACCGCGGAAGACAGATTAATTGGCAGCTTTTTCTTGTGCGTGATTGATGCTATAGCGGCCCGGATATTTCACTGGCCTCCTTTCGGTGTGATGTGTAAAATAGTTCCGAAACTCATAGTTGCATAGTGTACCTAGGTTATTAAGGAAGCTCGCATGATGTATACTCTCTGATTGCCTGTCTGCATGCCATCTGACTGTGGCGCGAACCCGAAGAGCACACGTGTCATATTCTTACGGTTCACTCGCCCGTCCGCAGCCGGTCTCAAGCCCCCTAGCTAATTCGCGTGTCGGTGACGTTTATAGCGCTATCAGAGACCAATTTCGCATTTCGTGAAATAAAGATTTGGTCTCTTTTCTAAAGGGCCTTTTGATTTTCGCGTCTGATAATTACGTCCCTGGAGAAAAGCGACTTAGTGCAACGAGCAATAAAATGTCAAATTGTGATGTCAGTTTAGTGTATACGGCCGATATGTATGACGAAATGGAGGTTTACGAACACAGGAAGATTGCCAGGTGGTCTATTAGGAGGGTAAGAAACGAGTGGTAACTCGAGATTTCCATACAGCCTTATAAGGCAAGCAGGTTGAGTGTTTTTGTTTATCCAAAGAGTTCCAGCGCGCGCACACTTCGCGTGGTGATGAGTTATCCCGTACAGCTGGCCATAATTGGGTTTAAGGTGAAAGAGCACTGGGATGATTTGGCTACTGCGAATGAGCGTGTGTATATTGATACCCATGTTAGTGCAACGAGCAATAAAATGCCGAATTGTGATGTCAGTTCATTGTCTACGGCCGATATGTATGACGAAATGGGGGTTTGTGAGCACAGAATGATTGCTAGGTGTTCCATTATTAAGGTGAGAAACATGAGTGGTAACGGGGGATTTTTATACAATCTCATGGGACGTACAGGTTGATGATTTTTTGTTCTTCTAATTAGCATCATCATCATCCGCTGAAACGGAGCCATCGGGTAACTGACAATTACAAGTAATGATGTTCGACTTGTTTTGTGATAACTTCGTCAGCCATGTTTTGCACCACGACTGCTATTAAGCCAGGTCCTCTCGTGAATTTCGTAAACAGAATGCGATGTTGATTGGCTGATGGAATGTGCAAACGACTTCCATACCGCCAGCAGCAAGGAGGGCTTGCCATGTTTAATATTACCACATACGTCTTTTACGCATAAGAGGAACAACACTGGTCTCAGGACGCTTCCTTGAATCACCCTGCTGTTCACTGGATTTGTTGTGGAGCAGTGCCTTGCTAGTTTGAATATTTGGGTGCAGCCTTTACGTTATGACAAGGGCCAGCGATCGAAGAGAGCTTGTATGCTATAAGATGCTATTTTGATCAAGGGGAGCATATGGTGCACACGATCGAGAGCCCTTTGAGTACCTCAGATTGTGGCAATTACCGCATTTCCTGCGCCAGCGAACACTGATATACGGTTTAAGAATTCTAACTGGCACGTCATGCAGCAGCGCTCTTTAAGGAGACGGTACTGTCGAAGGCTGACGTTGCTCTGTTACCCTGAGAGGTCGAAAATGTTTTCCTTCATCATCCTTTCATATGTTCTTGGGCACATTTATGTGTCGTTGACAGGAGGTTAGTTATCAACGCCCTCACTTGAGCTAATTTCGTAGCCAGGTATAATGTCTGACTTTTTCAGTGAGCGGAGAGGGTGCTGGATAGAAGTGATGCGGTGAGAAAATAAATTTACGTGATGGGTATATACCCACCTGCTTACTTGATATTCATTGGTAGGACGCCACAAGTTTCAAGGTGGAGGTGAGTGAGGACTTAATGGCAGCCAACTGAGAGCAGGTACCTCCAACATCAATCGGAACAGTACTCAGAGGTTCGCATGTTTACGACGGGGCAGTACCACTTAGTAAGGTGTGTTTCTTGTCAAACGACGTAGCGACATATGCGTTGAAGATCTCACATATTTCAGCGGAGCTATTACCAGCTGTTTTGTCTCTGACAGGAGTGGTTTTTATGACAGGGCCTCTCATGGAACTTCTCCGCCTTATCAGCTGCATTAGTCTCGTGCTTCCTTGCTGGCTACCAAACTCGAACGCCTCATTTATACGACGCAGTTGCGTTTGATAGTGTGAGTGTTCAAACATGTTGCTCATTTGCGATAGCACGTTTATGTCTCTCGATCTCTTGCAGTAAGGCTTCTATCTTGTACATAAGAATCGACGTTTTTTGGCTCTCTGAGGGCCGAAAAGCCGACATAAGAGGTTAAACGTTTCATAAATTCTTCCGCTGCTATGTTTGAGCATGATGTGATTAGGAACGTGCTTTAATTCAAGCAGCCTGGCGATGAGAAGTGGGCAATCTAATCAATTCAGTGATTCAGCGATTGATATACAGGTTCAAGGCAGGGGCCCAAGGTTCCCGGATCCATTCGGTTTTCCTTGCTCAGTGTCAGCGGGCGTCTGTTGATATGAAGCGCGACCATTGAAAACAGGGTGCAAAACAGCCCTTGAGGGTTACGGTGAATACCAAGAACAAAGTAAGATTACTCGTCTAGTGCAATTTTAGATAAATGAGGAACAAGCAAAGCTTTGAAATGATCCCTGGAAGCGCTGCTGACGACCTCAGAAGGAAGGCTGTTCCAACAGTTATTAACCCTGTAAGAAAAGAACTGCTGCTTAAGAAAGGTCTGGGGACGGAGCTTGAAAAGCTTCCTATCATGTCCTTGTCGGCCGTCCCCATTCACTACGGTGAGGAACTGTTATGCAAGACCTACCTTAAAGAAGAAGTGTATGAGTATCAAATCACCACGGAGTCTTCGAAAGTCTAATGGTTACAGGTCAAGAATTTTAAGTCGAGACTCTTAAGCAACATTCTTCGGGCTCTCGACCGCCTTGATAGCCACGCAGTGGACACGCTCAACAGCAAATATATTTTTCTTCAGGCCGGTATACATGACCCGATTCGCGTACCCGAGGAGGGGTTGTATATAAACTCTGTAGAGCGTTCGAAAATTACTTTCCTATGCGGGGAAACCTGCGTCTACTCATCATAAAATCGGAAAATCCATTTTTATCGCCATCTATTGGTGATAATTGAAAGACAAGTTAGACGAAAACCAGATGCCCAGGTCTTTCTTCATATCGATTCTCATGATATCTACTGCGCTGGACGCACTATATATCATGAAGACATTGTCAGAATCTCCACCGAGTAGCGTGTGAGCACATTTATTGTCCTTCACTGGGAGACTCGAATCGTCCGACCAGCGCTCGATCGCGTCAAGATCAATCTGTAGTGCAATGGGATCAGTGGCATTTCAGATTTTTGGGTCATCTGCGTATATGGGGGCGTTTCTGGAGATATTATTTTGAGGGTCGTTGATGCAAATGAAAAATAACGAAGGACCTGGCACTGACCCATGGAGAACTCCCGCAGAAATGAGGGAGAAAGAGGAAAGGCCTTAACTCTAAAAGTTCTGTTATCAAGACAGGAGGCAACTCAGCGAAGAACCTCTAATTTGATACCACAGGCTTCCAGTTTGTGTTTCAGAGGGCCGTGTGGGACACTGTCGGAGGCCTTGGCGAACTCAAAGATGATAGCGTCTTAGATGAGGCCACTGTCTGTGGCCTCCGTCAGATTATTCATGAGGATAAGCATGTTTGTTATGTATGACCGATTAGGAAAAAAGTCATGGTGGGTGAACGAGAAAGGATTATTTGATAAGAAGTGATTGAGTATGGCGCGTTTTTGGTAGACGCTCCATTATTTTGCACGGAAGGCCAGTAAGGATGATCGGCCGATAGCTAGCTGGAGAGTGTCTGTCATCCACTTTAAATATGGATGTGACCGCCGCCTCCTTCCATGCGCTAGGGAGAATGCTAGTCTGGAGTATTTGCTTGAACCGCGTATGAAGGGGTTCAGTCGGACTAACAGCTGCTTCCTTGAGTATTCTAGGATGGATCATGTCAGGACCCATTGCATTGTATGAATCAACCTTGAGTTAAAGGTCTTCAGCGTCTAGCAAAGAAAACCCAGTGGTCACGATTGTTTGCCTGAACTTCTGCAGCGGTAGGACAGGATAATTACTCAGGGATGCGACGTTGTAGATTGTCGAGCATTACTCCCCGAATAACTCGGCTACAACTACAGAGTCAATTGAAGTCTCCTCGTTGGGGAGTCGTAAAGAAAGAGCTCAAGGTTTGTTCTTTCTTAGTCGTCGCATATGCTCAAATAAGAAGCTATGGTTCCCGCGGGCTCTGAGGAGGATCTTCTCTTGTACGAGTTTGGTGTGTTCACGGATATCCCGCCTATTTCGGAAATGTGGAACGCGCTTAGGTTATCTTAGTTTCCAGTAATTTCGAGCTTCGCGAAAAATGGGAACGGTTATCGAGAAGAGAGAAAGTGTAGAGTTTGCGTGGTATAAATAAGTCGCCCGATTTCCGAATTGCGCTTTGAAAAGTACGGTAGTTCTGTTCCACGGAGTCCAAGTCAAGAAGAAGTGAAATCACGTAGGTTCACGGGCCGTTAAAACCTGTCTGATTAAAGCTTCGAACTGTGGATCTACTTGCTGGTTGTTGTAACCAGATAAGATCAAAGGCCAACAGAGAGTAGTCACTGTGTCTAAGTGGCGGTCCGACGATCACTTGCTCCACCAAGCGGCCCTCATTAATGGTGACTAGGTCGAGCAGAGGGAAAATCTGACCAAGATGATGCCGCGTCGAGGCGTTGACGTGCTGTGTCTACACCCTCTGTCGCAACAGCCTTGATAAGGAAGTTGAGAATCCGCGTTCACGGTCCCGGAAAGAAACTGATGTCCAGTTCATTTTGGGTGCACTAAGGTCACCCGTAATGAGCAGATGAGTAAGGCGTCGTAGGCCTAGGAATTTTTCCAGGGTTACCAGAAGGGTGGCGTCGTCGGAGACGTCGGATGAATGAGAACGATTAATGACCCCCACTAGGTCTGAGTCTTGGCCACACAGTGGTATTCGAAGCCACAGGGAGCCACATTTATCAGAGGACTGGAAGCCACCAATAACCGTGGGTTTCAGGAGACACTACCGAAGGAAAATCGCAGAATTCCCCATTCTCCTTCGAGCGGAGTCATCCCGGTAGACTGAATACCTCGAACAATCAGTTCACTGCCACTGGTATCACCTGTGTACCAGGTCTGCGTGAAGGCGAACATGTGGGGTTGGGTATCATGAGTTAACTGTCCGATTCTCGGTAATTTATTGAACAGACGCAGACAGTTCGTATACATGCATTTGAAAGTCACTTCCTCGCTGGAGTTCGCGATAAAATAGAAAGAAGAGTGCGAGAAGGAGCCTGGAAAAGAAGGCCTAGACTTGATAAGTGTGGTGGGGCTGGACTCGGGTTGTTCTTCCGAGTTGTTCTGACGGCCCTCCTTCGAGGCTGTTCATTTATCAGAGGACTGGAAGCCACCAATAACCGTGGGTTTCAGGAGACACTACCGAAGGAAAATCGCAGAATTCCCCATTCTCCTTCGAGCGGAGTCATCCCGGTAGACTGAATACCTCGAACAATCAGTTCACTGCCACTGGTATCACCTGTGTACCAGGTCTGCGTGAAGGCGAACATGTGGGGTTGGGTATCATGAGTTAACTGTCCGATTCTCGGTAATTTATTGAACAGACGCAGACAGTTCGTATACATGCATTTGAAAGTCACTTCCTCGCTGGAGTTCGCGATAAAATAGAAAGAAGAGTGCGAGAAGGAGCCTGGAAAAGAAGGCCTAGACTTGATAAGTGTGGTGGGGCTGGACTCGGGTTGTTCTTCCGAGTTGTTCTGACGGCCCTCCTTCGAGGCTGTGAGCGAGATTCCACCGTAGGTCAGCGACCCTACAGGCTGTCTGATCAGCACACTTGGCGCTGCACCTTACGACCTCAGCACCCCTGTCACATTCCGCTGGCTGGGAGAGTGTTTGTCAATTTTCACCGACGGAAAATTTCACTCCTTCGTTTGCTGGGTGCGGGTTTTGGAAGACGGCAATGCATGTTGTGTTATGGGGCCACTGAAGAAAATACTTATAGGGCGTGGGCCAAATTATTGCTTTTTGAGTTGCAGGAGGCGGCCCTAGTAGGCTGCTTCCGTACCAAATGCTTGGGAGGAAGAGTTTTCTGCAGGACCGTTTGGTGGGTCTTGACGTGGGTAACTCTGAAGACGGTTTTTGCGCATGTCGGTACCCTCAATGTTCGTGCCTTTGCCTTGGGCGCCGGTCGTTGGAACGACCATGCAGACGATGCCTCCGCACTCTACAACAGGCACAAGGGTCTGAGGGGGTACTTCGAGAGCACAAACTTCGACTTTGGTCTCCATTTGTAGCTTCTGGGCTGCCATGATTCGTGGCCAAGTCTTAGTCTGTTCGCGTCTCGCACTCTCTTGCTGGGAGCGGTCATAAGATTCGCCTTTCAGATGGGCGTTGGCAAACTTCAAAGCCTCTGTTTTTCCCACCACGACCTCGCGGCTCAGCTTGGCTGGCAAGGTTACCAAAAGGTCAAGTGACTTTTTGATTGCCTTGGACCACAACCTACGCGCGAGTACTAGGTGTGTGACATCCGGGGAAAATGAAGCCGCTAGGGCTGTTTTAGCTAGCTCGGTTGGGGAAGAGGTTGTAGGGAAGCGGCCCAATGAAACAACTCTCTTTTCCCTGAGAGCTTTTTCCTGCATTTTTATTGCTGCCCCCTCTATGTGCGCAGTTGACGGGACAACTGCTTTCTTGGCAGATGCAACACCAGGAAAAGCAAGTGCCATATGCTCATTCAGAGAGTGTATTTCCAGCCTCATTCCGGACAGAGTCCGTTGGTACACCTCTGTCTTACTCCCCATGAAAGAAATGGAAGGAAATGCAGAGCTAAAAGCTCCGCATTTACAGTCACAGGTTTTCTGCGTTACTCCACCTGACGTGGTGCGTGTAAGACCAGTCAGCGGCGGAGCGCTGCATTTGTCCTCATCAAACCTGCAACGCATGCAGATACAAATGAGAGACGAAGAACCTAGCTGTTCCTACCGGTGTTCGTTAACGCCAGTGCAGGTGAAGTGATGTCGCTTCTGACACTGGTGGCACTGCAGTTGTGGATTTCTTTGGGTGTGATCAAATCTGAATCGCCGGCGTGCTTCTGACTGGTTGATGAGAGAATTGCTAACCTATTGGATTCATTTTCCGTGCAGATAGGTTGAAACCTAGGCGGCTCATTTTGATCAATATGAGCACAGTTATTTTCATGCTCCCGTTTATTAATTGACCCTCTGACAGAGGTTATCCCTACGTTCTACACGCTGTGGAAATTGTCAAAATCCACTGTTAGATCAATTAGGTCAGCGAAATTGTCCTACTCTTTTGTGTTGCCAGCATTATTGAATGGATCGCCCGTGCACTCGGGTATGGGGAAACAGAAGGAAGTTACACGATCACTGGAAGCCAGTTCATTGTCGCTGGACGTCGTCGAACACACTTTGCCTCCGTCCTGACTCGTAGGTGTAGCGACCCTAGTTGTTTATTGCTAACTGTGTTAAAGTTACGATCAACATTTGTGCTCTTTCTTCTCCCCAACTTTAGTATGCGCTTAATTGTTTGATTACCGGCAGGTCGTCCGCACACTCGAACGTCCGGCTCTGCTGCCTGCTCGCTTGTCGTTTCACTGTAATAACGTTTCATATCGCTCTTCGCTCGCTCTCACGTCGATTTCGCGTGTCAACAATATATTTCTCGTCTACTCGTTGCATTTTTCGTTACTGGCTGGCCATAGC
This sequence comes from Paragonimus westermani, assembly GCA_008508345.1. Taxonomy (NCBI): domain Eukaryota; kingdom Metazoa; phylum Platyhelminthes; class Trematoda; order Plagiorchiida; family Troglotrematidae; genus Paragonimus; species Paragonimus westermani. The sequence continues at coordinate 8,697 of QNGE01001917.1, read as the reverse complement.
CACTTGGACTTTACAAACTGGTGAGTCCGTTTAAGATATATATCAATGTATACCTGAGTTAGGTTGTTCCTTCCCTCAGTACTTTTTGATGCGCATAGTTTATATAAAGTGCGTATATATATATATGTATAAGTTTATATATCCGATTCCATTTGCTCGGTCGCTATAGACACCAAAGGGGTTAAATCCGAATTCTTGCAGTCCCTATCGTTCCCCACGCTAGCTGTTCCCGCGTCTTGAGATCTCGATCCAGAGCTGTGGTGCGCTGTGTTGGTAGTAGTGTTAGGTGACCGGCGCATAACAAATGACTAGGACAAGTTCTCACAGATTATACCACGTCTTCTCCGAGATACACTGAACCTGGTTAGTGATATCTTACTAGGGTTGGTAAACGATCATTATGAGTCCGTTAAGCAAACAATTCTTAAGGAAACACATCCATCCGGTAAAATACGTTTGGAACAACTGTTCCAACGGATACAGTTGAGGGACAGGAAGCCGTCGGTTCTTCTAAGGGAGATGCGACATGTAGCTGGCACATCAGTTGCCTGAGTCGTTTTTGAAAATGTCGTGGTTACAAAAATTGCCTGAGCACACACAGGGGCTACTTTCCGTGTTACCCTCACTTCCGTTAAGTGACCCAGCGGTTTTGGCCGACGCAATACATGACCCTCCAGAAACAAACGCCAAGATAACTCAGTTGCGGCGCGAACTGGCTGATCTTCGCGCCAGCATTCAACGTAATATGTCACCGTCCAGAATTGCTCCAACACGCGCCCGAACACTAACCGGACTAAAAACTAGCGGTGTTCGATGGTATCATGAGACGTATGGTGAAAATGTCAGACGATGCCGGTCGCCATGTAGCCGTCGTGCTAAACGTTTAAACTAGCAGGTCGGCGTGTTCCAGCGACGACAGCCACAGGCCAGTCAAACAGCAGTCGCTTTTTCTTTCTGAGGGATTTATTTCGTGGCTGACATACATTTCCCTATCGTCGGTATCGGCTTCCTCCGACATGTCGATTTACTGGTCGACGCACGTCGATCGCGTTTGATCGATACCTTGACAAAACTAAATGTACGGAGCAACGCCGTACGCGGTTGTGATCAGCTGTATGCTAGACAATCCCCTAGTTCGCGAGCCTTGCGGGAATCTTCTGTCCGAATTTCCTCAACTGATCCACACCGCTAACGAACTGCCGGCCGTGACATCCGACGTCGCGCGCCATATTGTCACACGAGGGCCGCTAGTTCGAATTCGTCCACGCCGCTTAGCTCCCGATTAGCTCCCGTGCGGTGACTATCGAACGTTGAAAAGCGCAACCACTCCCGATAGGTGTCCGATTCCTCACATTCATGACTTGATGACAAACCTGTCGGTGGAACGGATATTCACAAAATCGACCTAGTGCGCGCTTACAACCAGATTCCTGTAGCACCCGAAGACGTCCCGAAGACAGCAGTCATAACACCGTTTAGGACTTTTCGAATTCTTACGCATGCCGTTTGGTCTGAGCAACGCCTCTCAGACTTTCAAACGTTTAATTCACTATGTGTCGTGAACTGGACGGTGATTATCCGTACTTGGGTGATATCTCGATGGCTAGCTCATCGCGGGAGGAACATTGCGTACACTTGCGTTCATTATTCACTCGTCTGACGCACCATGGGGTGACCATACACCTAGCTAAATGCTCGTTCGGGGCGCTCCGTGTAGCCTTCCTAGGTCACAGTATATCCGCCAGCGAGATCGAACCTCTCCCAGACAAAGTATAAGTATTAGTGGACTATCCGAGGCCCACATCGTTCAAACAACATCGCCGTTTCAGTGGTTCAGTGAATATTTTACCGTCGTTTCATCCCTAGCTCTGCCCGTCTAATGCAACCGCTCACTGACCTACTCAGAGGCAAGGCACGCTCATTCTCATTTCCAACGGCCGTAAAAGTGGCCTTCATTAATTTAAGGAGGGCTATCGCCAATATAGCATCGCCGTCGCATCACCATCCGTCTGCTTCCTTGACACTAAGCGTAGATGCATCAGACGTGGTTGTAGGGGCGGTTCTGCAGCAGCGATTCAGTGCCAACTGGTGCCCACTGGCCTTTTTATCTAAACGGTTACAACCAACTGAGTCGAGGAATAATGCTTTCGGGAAGAAGCTGTTAGCGGTATGTCCCGGCATCCGCCATTTTCGACATGTCCATGAGTGCAGGGACCTTATCGTCTTCGCAAACCGTAAGTCCTTAACGTACGAGTTACGCTCAACAATTGACAGGTATTACCCCAGAGGGACCAGACACCTGGATTATATCGCTCATTTCACGACCGATATTTGTAATATTTCAGTTATTGCGAACCTAGTCGCTGATGCTTTCTCACGTATTAATGATAACCTGAGCACGACATAAAACTCAGACGATCTAACGGCATTTGCAGCCGCGCAGGAAAAAAATCCGAAGATAGAACAACTCTGCCGATCACGTTCCCTTAAGTTAGAAAGTGTTCCCATGATTTTTCATGAATGAATGAATAAACAACTAGAATATATTTTCCAGCGCATATGTGAGAAGCACGCCGGGTTATGCGTAATCATTGCGGATATTCACAAACGATACAAAAACGATCAGTTAAACAGTAGCACAAACGTGAAGCCTGCCGTCAAGAAGAACGTGGTCAACAGACAAATGAAACTTTGACGTACGCAACAGAGAAGGAGATACTTCGATCGCTCCACAGATTCAGTCCCAGAAAAGTAGGATGTTACACTAATTTACTTTTCACAAGGTTGTGAGATGCGCAACTTTTCAAATAATTCGAGGTCACTCCGGGAAGAATGCCCAAACGCATATTTGGAGTGTTCCGCCATTAGAGAATAAAATTTGCGTCCGGAAGATATCAAGATTGGACGGTGTTGGCGAGGTAGGGCGTAAAATCCCAAAAACAGCAAAAGTTTGGACAGATTCCAACGCAGGATTTCGCAGATTGCTCAAAAACGTCAGAGTCGATCATCTCACGAACAGTTCAGCTTCGACAAAGTTCCGTGCGTTCATCCGTTGTAGAAAAATTTCTTCGCTCAATGGATAATATGGCGATCGAAAGAGAGAAATTAATCTCACAAGTCAGATGAGAAAATGTGGGGTTATAACATTTACTATGACAAACAATGTGCTAGCGGAATTTTCTGAGGAAGCACTCGTACGATATTATAATTTTTGCTATGATTATTAAAATATATAACTCTGTCTACTGGTTGTTGTGGTATTTTTCTCTGTACTCGGGATTTATTCGGGCAAACGGAGAATTGAGTCGACGGTTTTGAGGGCCGCATGAAATGTACGTGCGATAACTATAGCCCACATAACATCGTTCTGCTGGACATGTTACTGATCGTCGAGTTCATAGTTGCTAGCAATTTGGGCAATGCACATACATGAATAAACGCATGTCAATAGATTTATGTAGAGTTGCAAACGGTGTATTGAGCGCACAGTGAGCCAAATGCTGAATGAACGTGTGAGTGCTCCACATGACAGAGAGTTTTAAGCAGGTTGTTCTCGAGGAGTGTTAGAAAGTGAGGTGGTTGTCTGCGTAATACGCATCTGACAGCCAAATGTTTCTCGGACCACATTCAGAAAGACCATCAGGGGATACAGAGAGCTTGAAGATAGACATTATGTTTGTTAACGTAAGATAGCTGTCCAAACCCTTTTTAAAACGCTGAATGTTGTTACTGGCCCTTACTCCATTTGGAAGTTTATCCCAAATGTAGGAATACTTTACAAGGAAGAAGGTTGCACGTATATTCTTCCGGGATATCGGGGTTGGCAAGGTGGGATCCTTATTTCTTAGATTATATGGAGGGCTGTGTTTTGAGTGGACGGTGATGGCTTTGGTAATCGCATTCGAATATGTGAGTTCATACAGCAGCGTCAGGTTCAGCTTTAGTCTACGCAGCCAAATTGGATCAATGCCAAGTTTTTCACAGCGCAATCTGCAGATGAGCGAAGAAAAATATCCTAATAAGCTTTTGGTGAACCATCGTTGAATGTTTTCTAACACAA
>QNGE01001916.1:116721-131520 GCA_008508345.1 Paragonimus westermani | reverse complement strand
GGATCGAGATAATCGCGTGATAAATACGGCAGAGATACGGGATGGATCGTTGGAGGGCAGAATGACATATAATGGCTTTCGCTACACGACGGAACTGATACATGGTGTCTAGAGCGACTGGAGTATCCTCAGAAGAGTATGGTGTGCAAATGAGTGTTTCCGTTTCTTGTCGTGCTCAGACGCTTAAGTAGTGTGTTGGTTTCTCCAATAGAGTAAACTTTATGTCATCCGCCTTCTGGGTTTACAACACAAGCAGCACACGAATTACACAACAGTTTTGTGATTCACTAAAAAGGTTGATAGAAACAGAAACATTTTCCCCTAAATGGTGCACTGAAAGCTTACTGACAACTGAAGATGGGATAGTCAGGCAATTATGTATACACCACGTTTTGTTTTCTGATTGTTTTGCTCAAATGTTTAAAGACCACTAAATATTCTGAAGTTCCACAGAGTTGCATCCATGGGAGAACAAATCACGGCCAAATGATTACTTCAAGCCGTTGATAAGTCACATGCAAACTAACCCATGATTCAGAAATCCGATCAACTACAATCATCAAAACAACTTCATTTCACCGTTTTCTTAATCTTTCAATATTTTTTTCAAACTGAGCCAGCGTTGTTAGTAGCAGTGATTGTAAACTCGAACACCGTGTCTTGTCGTCTAAGTATGCCTGTTCGTGTGTGTGTACTCACGATCTGTTTTATGTTTTCTAGTCACGTTATATCAGCATTATGTGCTATTCGTTTAAATGGCTGGATGGACAGTACTACAATTCCAATTTAGGTAGAACAATCAGAGGACAACTTTCGCTTGGGAAGGACGCTTTGTATTGGGACAATTAAACACCTCTTAGTCAACTGATCTCGAAGTTTATCGACGCCTGCTATCGTCCCCATAGACTCTACTGTTCTCCCTCGGCTTTTCTGGGTATTTCATTGAAAGGTCTCAAGCCACTAAACAGATCAACGAAAGTCATGGATGGACGTTGCACCACCATACATATGCTTGAGTTACCAGCGTAGTTGAACCTCATTTGAACGCTTTCAAGAAACTTGCTGACAGAACCCCATTACCAGAATCCTATCCTGTAACAAGGCATACAAATAGACTCATAGGAACTCACTCTCAATAGCATAGTTCCCCAGTGATTCCTTACCTAGTCAGCATTTCAATTACTGTTAAACCTATTCCTTTGGTGTCTAACTAATGACCAAGTGTACGGGCATTTTTTGTCACTTTGGTTTTACAGCGTTCACCACAACAATTTAAAATACCGATGCTAGGTGAACAATTGTAATTAGTTTATTAAATCGTGCTTATGTCCACCGAGTACGCAATAGTGGTGTTAGCCGAACCTTTACGGTTTTGGATGTGTGAGACAGAGTCTTGATATGACTTGGCCATTATTAGTAGTATTATAGGTAGCCGTAGAAAAACGTGACCGGATTAGACTATGTAAACCAGTACCTGCGAAATTATGAACTGCAATTTTGTATGAACAGCATCAGAGAATTTCACGACACTCTAGCATCAACAGTGACACCGACTTTCCTTCTTGTTAAAACTCGTCTACTGCGCATATCCTTGCCACAATCGGGAGGTGAAATCCGGCTGACGTATACATGGAACTAGCAGTGGTTAACACGGTTGCCTCATGATTGGAATGGCCGGAGTTCAAATCACGGCCGTGGCAAGGATATGTACTATTGACGAGCTCTAATGAAAGCGAAACTCGAGTCTGGTGCTTGTTTTCGAAAGAGGCTGGCTGGAGAGTCTATCTGAATGCGAAGGCTGCAATCAAATGTGAGTGATGGTCAACTTGAAAACTAGCACTTCGCTGATCTGAGCTTAGACATAAATGAATTGTGGTGTTTAAAAAGTCAACTATATTAAATTTTGACTGACACTCGCATGTTTGTTCCAACCCTATTCCAGCCCTGGGTTTACGGTTAAAGGAAAAAGTGCCGGCTTCTGCTGTTTCCTTTTATGTATACTCATTTACTTGTTCCTGTGGAACTAGTTATGTGGGTCGCACGACTAGGCACTTATCTGAACACATCCATGAGCATCATCCAGCCTGAATTAATAGCGGAGTCATCAAGACGATTACCAGCGCAAGTGTTGTACACCTCGTAGGTACAAATGAAACTGTCAACTTGGCCTCCTCTTTTCGTCCGATTTACCTAGTCAACGGCAGTCACTGAAAAGCTGTCAGATGCCAAATTTTGGTCACATCTGAAGCGATCGGAGTTCGACTGAATATTCCACTTTTGTGAGGACAGAAGTGCTATGTTTAGGCATTGAAGTTGCCATGGCCAACCACCCACACCACGACCGATTAAGAAACGCAATGGTTTCAGTTACGTCATAATGGTGAAATAATCGTATCAAAACGTCATCTCCGTGCGTGCCTATGACGTGCCTGACCTCAATTGAACTTGCCATTTGTTTTGTTCGCTTTCCCATGACAACTCTGTTTCATATAAATGTTATGTATTTGGCCTGATGATGAATAACCGAAAACGAGCGTGTTCGCTACACCATTTATCTGACACTCAGGTTGTTCGGTCTCCCCAACTGTTTACACAGTTACCACGCTGTTAGCTCCAACCGATGACCCCGCTTGACTGAAAAGTCAGGCGGAAAACATAGAATTCATTAAACTGGCTCAGCATCCTATTCATTATTCACATTATTCACATCAGATCATAGTTTTCTTTTTAACTGAGCTACGGGACGTAATAACTTGATCCTGCCCATTTCGAGATCAGTGACACAGCGATCAACACAGTTGCTTCGAAGAATGAGAACCAACCCCGAGCCATGTAGTGACAGGGATGTACAATACTAACAATCTCTCACTAGAAATCTATGGGCTGGTTGGAAAGTCAACCTGAATGCGACAGGTGAGATCAAATATGAATGATGTACAATTTGGATTCTGAGGTTGTTCAAAATTGATTACCTATGCAGGTAGCAGACGAATCAATTATTTCCAGTTTCAATCGTTTCCACATTCTCATAGAATTCATAAGAAGTCCATTATGTGGACAGCTGTTTTTGATAACTTTCATCGAGCTTTCACAATTACGTGTATGACAAATGGGGACAAGTCAAATGGGTCAGTAAAATCGCAGACGTGGGATGGATCACAGTCTACTGGAAGGGATGGGAGTGGTGATGAATGTGTGACACTGTCACTCCCAGTTCGTTATACCTCTTCAATTTTGGTCACCATACTGAACTGACCGTTAGTCACATTTGGTCGCGTTGCTTTGGTGGAAAAGAAGCACTTGTTTCTAAATATGTTTTGTTAGACCTCATCAGCAGTGTATATTTATATTGGTTGTCGGCTAATAAATCCAACCAGTTGACTGCTATTCCACTAAAGTTGCATGAAGTGTACTGTGTTCACCAGATTTGAAAACTCAACCACAAATGCGAATGCTTGGTAAAATTGGTGGATAATTATCCTGCCAACCGCAACCACTGTTCTGTCCACTAACCTTTCTCTATCACGTTTTACTAGTCAGTCTTGTTAAACTACAGAATACTGTTTTTCACTTACTGACAAATGATCATCAGGTTGATGAAGCAATGATACATCGACTGTTGAATCTCTTGCAACGTTCGGACATTTTTCCTGACGTTCGCTTACCAATATACAGAAATGTTGATTGTGTGGCAGCAAACCGTCGTGCTGTTTTCGGTTGCATTACCCTATTTAATGTTACTGTAGGACGAGATTTAACCATGAAGGAAATACATAAATATTGTTGGAAGAAGTTGGCAGTGATTCTGTCTCGTTAATCAGCAACGAGGCTGTGTGGTAATCCTTTTGCTGTCATGGTCATGATAACTGTGTAGAACTAGACGTCTTAACCCCATATTCCTCCACCGAACAAGCGAGTTCGCTTAACCCTGTGCGCCTCCGAAGTACACGACACAGCCGTATTGATTGAATGATAGTCAGAGACATGCATGCAACCCAGTGCCTACGCAAAACTTTCGCTATTGCGATTTTCCATTACGAACATTCAAAATCACGCCGAACTGTTACTTAGCTCGGCCCAATGTGATTACATCACTTGTGATAAACAGCCTACGTGACGTCCCTCTAAGATAATTTTTGTTGCACGGACTCCAGTTGCAAACATCCGCTAATTTGGGTAGCTAAATGCCACCTATCCTATTGTGCGTTCAGTTGGAATGCAGAGGTGGATGGCACCTTTGGTGTAAAGTCAACTTTGCAGTTAGCAGACCGCAGAATGTACACTGTCTAAACTTAGGCAGCGACAGTTGGAGCAACCGCGCTCGAACCCACGGTATTGAGTAATAAATCGAAATAAGCCGGAATTACCACGAAAGAACCGGATTTAGAGAGTCCAGAACTACTCGATACCAAGCACATTGCCGAAACATTCGCACATCTAATTTATGAACATTATTTAGGTTAAATTTTTTATATCAACTAAAAGTAGTAGAGATGACTGAACGGATCAAACTGTGAACACCCACTTCATGGTAACAAACAGCAAACTACTCGGTGGACTCAGATCAGAGTACATCTTCGTCTGATGGTCAAAACAGTGGGGCAAGAAAAGTGAACCAGCAGCCTCAAAGTAGCGAAGTGAACGTAAAACTGTTCAAAGCCTACTAGAAAGATAGCCATGCATCCAAACTCCATGAACACACACAATGCGAACATCAACTTAATACTCAGAAGTTGGGCGTTGAAATAGTCGTACCCACTACATTTTAAGTTTTTGCTGTTTGGTGAGAGATAAGCACACATAGTCACAGACAAACACAGGCAAACGAACGCAGTTTGTTTAGTTCAGGATAATGTGAAGCTAAGCGACCAGTTTACCTGACCCCATAATGAACTGTCAGCAAGTGTGGCCAAAATATGGTAACCTACGAAATACGCAAGAAAACACGTGACATTTGAGTCATCTATCAACTCATTTGACTTACATACAGAAGAGACGATGTTCAGTTGTCAGTGTACGTAAGTGATTCACTGGCACAAGCTTCTATTCCTCGTTGTTTGATCTAGCGAAAACACTGTACGCGAGGTAAAGGTTAACTAGCATACTGGTCACATTTAAAACTAGTTGCATCCTTTAATGGCCATTCGTATTTATGGCAGAGGACACCAAGCAAACTGGAAAGCCGAATCGGTTACTTGTGTAAGATATGGGTCGAAATTCTGTTTGTGTGAATCAAGCTAACTGAGAGTTCTGTGGCAAGCCTGTGTGCCAATCACCTAGACAACCAGAATGGAACGTAGGGGAGGAAACTAAGGTGCCGATTAAGATTAACCGATCGATGATCGACGCATATGACCTGAACCGGAGTTATGCTTATGTGCATCAGTGTACGCATCAACGCAAGCAACGTCCTTTATCTTTGCCCTCCCAGACCGGGTAAACTATTAACGCGAACGTAGTTCATATTCCAGAGAGCGTTGTGAGACATTACACAAGCCTCATCTGCTTGCGCCATAGTGGTGCTCAGCAAGCAGTGACGGAAAAAACACTTCATACAGAACGGACAGAGAGAGACCACAAGCCGACACCATGAGGGCAGCCTAAGTCAGGTAATTTGCTTTGCTGGAATGCCATACATGCGTATGTTTCATGTCACATTATGCCGTGCATAACACAGTCATAATTTCTTTCTTACTTTTGAAATAGTTTACCATAAAAAGTTCACTTTTTTGCTGCCACTAGAGACAATGAGAAATACTTGGTAAACATGCCTTTTCAGCATAGAAGGTTCAAACAAACCATAACGAGAAAATGTGGAATTATATACAGGAAGTTCATCAGACCGCGTAATGTTGCTGACTTCCAAGCTGTCCAAAAAATGTGGTGACCTTTCTATAGTTCGTCCTGTTCCCCAGTGTAAAGAATTCGGTTGACGCCGTTGTTGAATGTGTGCGCTCCACTTTGAATAAAACACATTAGTCTGATGGCACCCAAAATCACTTCATTAATGTAAATTCACCCGTGTCATTTGAGAACAGATCAATATAAGAAAGACCGTATGACTGTTCAACGGGTCTAAGGCGGTTAGTAACGGATTATTCTCATAGCTTATTCCGTGGTATGCAGCAGGAATTCCAAGGTAACAATAACTTTTAGAAAACAGTGCAAAAGAAGGCTCATATGGTCTACGCTGAGTAAAATAACATCAGTTTTTAGTTTCAAGGGTTACTGAAATTCCAGATTTCTGTACGGAACATGCAGAAATCATTCACCCACATTTCACACCTAATTGTGAAAAGTTAACATGAGCAACTTTACCGAACAAAGCAACTAACCCGAGTAAGTGATCCGTGCGAAAGAATGTCAGCCCTAAAGCTGATAGATACAACCTCATATTCGGTGATGAAACCAGTTAGTTTAGAGAACCTTGATAAATTGGAACTTTCCTGGTATGGCCTGCGTAAAGGACGGGAATAGTTTTGAGTGAAAAGTGTTGAGGCCGTATCCTGTTAAGTTTGGAAATGACCCCGAGTGAAATGTGGTAATAAGTAGTGGATAGCAGACAATGGTTTATTATATCCATACGCTTGAATTGTGACGTTTCGTTTCAGATGCACCATGAAGATGCTGTACAATAACGGTACCGAATGTGGATCACTGATGTTGTTCCAAATGAATGCGAGTTGGCGAATTTCGTCCCCATTTCCAAAAAACGGTTCATGCACTTCTTATGCAGATTACAGAGTGATTGGTCTGGCTCCTACTGCGTTGAAGTTGCACTCAGCGATTTTGCAAAATGGACAGTGAAGAGCAAACTGTATATCGCCCTGGTCGCCATTGCGTTGACATTTCCACATTGCGTCAGACTCTTGAAAACTACCACTCATATAGAAAGCCAACAGTTGTTATCCTGTTGGACAACGAAGAGGTAATCGATTCATTCAACGCGGCCACAACCTGGGACTGTCTATTGAGAAAGGGTGGGCTTGGGATTTATGTGAACTTTCTGAGAACAATTTACGGTCAGATCTCTGGCTGGGCAATGCACCATCGACCTTTGGCATCTTAACTGGTGTGCAACAGGGTTGTTGCGCATCCTCCTTCCTACCCAACTTTGCAGTAGACGTGTTCCTAGTGTGTGCCTCACAAAGTGCAAGTATGCTGGTGTGCGTATGCTCCCAGGCCCTCGACTTCCAGACAGAGAATATGAGGACGACATCGCCGTAATCTGTGATGGTCCATAGAGAACTCAAAACAACTTAGACGGATTAGAGGCTTCAGTTCGTCAATTTGGTATGACCTTTGAACCTATTAATTGCAAGGATCTGTTGCAAGACTGGCATAACTCTGCGTCTGCCCTCACCCTCGGTGTTGTGTTTTTGAAGGTAGTCGAGAAGTTCATGCATCATGGGGGCTGTATCAGTGCTGGTGGAATGTCTGATGAGATCATAAATCGCGTAGCAAAGGCTCAGATGACGTTTGACAACTTACATCATCTGTGGCGTCGGTTTGACTTCAGTCTTTTATGGAAAGCCGAGTGTATAATGCCACCGTAAGGACAGTTAAGTTGTACGGCTGTGAATCTTGGTCCATTTGTGCGGAGGATGTTCACAGAGTATCCGTTTTCGACCATCGGTGTCTCCGAAACACTAGCGGTGTTTGATGGGAACACCATGTCAAGAATAACATAGTGTGCTGACGTGTCCTCGGAGCATACAGATCTCCTCTTACAGGATTTATTGGCTTGGCCACATCTTACGAATACCAAATCACCACCCGCCATATCGTGTCTTGTTTGTGGTTGGTAGTTTAAGCTGAAAACAGCAGCCAGGTGATCAGCGTATGACTTAGATTCGGGGTATGAAGGCATTCACTCCGAAGCCTGGTTCAGTAGAGTGCTCCCGGCTTCTTGATTGAGGTCCGAAGGACAGTGAACACTTATGTTTGAGAACGCTGTCTGATATGCCGAGTCTCTGTGTGCATGGTTGTAACACATTCCTCTTCAGCCCCCAACATTCATTCCCTCCTTCAACTCACACTGCTTTTTTTCCCATCTTGTGCCACGCTTTCCACTCCTTATGGTTTTCACTTGTTACACACATATAGTGTTTCGATCGGTGTTTGCCCAATCGTCACTGAGGTCTTATGAAGTGCGCATTAATCATAATCATAGGAAAACTGTACACGGTCGTGAGGAATTTCAAAATAACGAGATGCCGGAATGTGCTTACTTTCAAGAGTGGAAGAAAGCAGATATTTCGGTTCTTCATTTCTAAAGAGCAGACCGCTAAGAAGATGTACATCGGGTTTAAGAGACAGGATAGGTGTATTCTATCAACCCTTATGAACTTCGGTTAATAACGTTACCGTCCGGAAATGCAATGAACTTCCATTGCACCAGCTATTAATATTTTCTCAACAATGTCTAATTTATAAACCAAGTGGGGTTTTCTGCTCTTTTAATCGGTTCTTAATGCTTGTCAATTGGCTACAAATGACACCCATAGTTAGGGCGTATGTGTATGTTCAGTGAATTTGTTGGATTCCGCACGTTTACTGCATTCAGGTCATCTTGATAATCCTTGTCAGATTGCTTCAGTCCGGGGTAACCAAACGACCACGAGCAACGGCCTTATGCAGTTGACCAGTCGGCACTGAACCACAGCGCTTCGAACGTCGAATAGTGATGCAGACATGTATTGTAACCGGGACCTCTTGAGAACCGCCGGGACAATGAAACCAAAGGTCGAACGACCATTATCACATAAGACAAACTTGTCTGTGTCAACAACCACTGTCTGATCCGGATTCCTTGAACATTTCCATTATTAGTTTAAAAAAGTTGGTTATCGGATAGAGAACGCACACTGGCAGTCGTGTCTGTGGGTAGGCGAGTGGTCCCCACAGAGTGGCATAGACTTCGGTCTCCGTCGTCTTCAAACGACTGAATGGTTTGAGCAAGTCCATTCCCGGGTATTAGAGTGACCGCCATCTAAGCAGCAGTTTGGATGTTGTCATGTCAGCTGAAGCCAGGGTTGAAACATCTAGAGGAATGCCACAAATCGGATCATTCAGTTGAACAACCACAAGCCCTGAATCGCCCTTAATGGAGTGAAAGTACCAAAACTCAGTCAACAAGTGAAGCGTCAACGCTCGCTATCTCTCTTTCTGTCTAGGTTAGCTAATGAACGTACACACTCACAGAAAGTAGACCGTGCTTTTACTTTGGTTAGCACCGATCACTGCACAATTGTACCGACGTCTTATCTCATGGTAATTCTTCTATTAGTGATCAAAAAAGCATTAGCATGTGCAGCTGAGATCAACAAACCAGGGACTCATTTTTTCAATTATTGAGCCTTGGATCTATTAGGTACGTATGAGAGCAAATCGGTTTGCCGGACTCAGCGTTTGAGTAAAACGCTAATAAATTTTGAGCAGTGATGTCCACAGAACAGTAAACTGGATGTAGTTGGTGCAACGGACGAAGGACTGATTTCCTGCGAGAGATTCCGCGAATAAAAAGTCGATAAACAGCTCGCAGGCATGTTATCACGGAGGAACCGGATGGAAAGTTTGCTTTTATTGGCAACCGAAGCGTCCAGGTTTTTACACACATGATTTCTGAGTAACACCAGACCGGTCGATGCCCGATTCAGCGGGTGCTGAGTCGCGTTGGATTCCACCCACACAAGTTCCGTCATGGATTTGTCCTTTGAAAGGGTGAAAGGGAGAATTGTTTGTCGTATTGGAAATGGTTTTTGTCAGCCTTGTCTATCCATCTGACATTGATCAAGGATACCACTTGCTGCGACGAGTTTCTTTTACCGACATGGCGAGCACAAAACATACCTCGTCTGATGAAAGAGAAGCACAGCAGTTTCAGCCTCAAAGTTCTGTAATGGTGTGAAATGTACCGACTGATAAGGAATTCTGTCCCGGCACCAAAATCCGGAGTTCAGTTCAGAGGGTTTACCCAACATACACACCCCCTGACCGAGTTGGGTGAGCAAACGGGCACAACACACCGCTGAAAACTCAGCCACACGAGCTGGCTGTGGCTAGAGTGTAGGTATGCACACATTTCCACCCAAGTCGTCCGGTTCCATCGACCCACTGCTTTGACCAACGCGGTCCACGACCGATAACGCCCGGCTGTTCTTACACGTCATCGTAGCCGTTGCAGCGCTTGAATGACAAAGATGGACTGGGAACGAGTATAGGCCGGTGAACGCAACTGAACAAACACAAAATACTACACCACGACAGTTTCCTCACCAAACGATTGATAGTAAATAGCTACAAAGCAAATAACAGATCGATTCACTGCTGTGTACTGGGACACAAAACCCGGTGCCCAAAGCGCTTCAAGGAAATCTCACATAAACGGATCACCCAAACGGGTAAGTGAATGACCCCAACACAGCTATGAGCAGAGCCATACCAGCTGGCACGGGGGTGTACACGAATTCAAGTCGGATCAGTCGGCCCCATCGTCCATGTGGTCCAGACACCGCGGTCCACAGACCATCCCACGATGGTGTTGACAAACGTCTCATCGTTTGAATGGCAACACAGAGCTGGGACTCAACATACATTAACGGGTGCAAACGGACAGTGTGAAAATACGATACTCTCTGCTGGTAGGACATCTGGCAAGGGTACGCTTTTGTTTGGGTGGCACCAAACTATTAAAATCTGTGTACTGCTTAATTCACGTTCCCTTGCGATAATTGAACGATGAAAAATCCCATCTACTCGTTTTTTTCAGGCTGACATCCTTGTTATCTTCTACGATTCAAGGGGTATATTCGAGAGATTCACTGGAACTTACCCATTGTCCCTTGATAACCAACACACTTCGTGTTGTTTATTTAGGCTCACTGCACCGTTTGTAGACTGTGACATGATGCGTCATAGTCGTGTTGTCCACTAGTCGGTTCCTAGTCTCGTTTCTGGAACAAATCCATTTCGTACCAATATCCTGTGCTGTACCATTTCAATCATGAATTAGTATCACAGCATGCGTAACTTCCTGCTTCAGTGGATCCCAATAAGTGGTCTTTAGGATCTTTGTCCTGAGCAAGTGTGTGCACGTCTGCAAACAGACGAAATAGCAATTAGGGAAATGATCACCGTGATTTGACTAGAGTTCACAGGATAAACTGCCGCTTCATATCACTAAATAACGGTAGCAAGGCATGATCAGCTCCATCAATAAACCATAGGCAGCACGCAAAAGAAATCTGAAAACATTCATAATATACACTCGCGTTTACACGGTTAGCGGTATCCGATTCGGATTAGCCGGTCGTGATGACCGAAGCCAAAGGACACCTGTGCGTAACCACTACCACATCTGGCTTGAACTGCACCACTCGTCGCTTCACATACACACAACTTATCCTGTGTAAACCCGAAGGACTAAGACCAGGACGTGTGTGAGTGAGACCTTTGTGTCGAGCCGGTCAACACTGGTGAGTCAATTCATAGGCTAGCTCACAAGTGAAACCCTTATCTCTCGAGAAGGAAATAGAGAGAGACCAAACTGGTAAGATCTACACTGGGAAGGAGAATGTTGAGAATAAAATGCAAGAAGTAGTTCAGTAAGGGAGTACATGTTGTTGCACTCCAGAGAGGATATGGAGTAAAGCAGAATGCAAGGATGGACTGGGAGAAAACAGATGAAATATTCATCATACAGTTCAACAACAAAGTTGAAGAAAAGAATGCGTAGAAGGCAGCAGACATTCAGGTTTCTGAAAATGGGAGCGAGTGAGCTGCAAGACGACAGTGGTCGTCGGTTGACGTGAACAGGAAGAAAATGGATACCAATTGTATAACCCCCATGAGCACGACGTACTCGTTGTCTCTTGACCGACAGTAGGTTGGTGATCTACCAATACGAGGCGGCCAGCGCGTTCGTAGCCGCACACATCGCAACAACTTATAATCGCGCCTCCACGACCTATGGCACCGATGGTCTTCTTGCCCAATACGTGCTTTCGTTCTTGGCCGCGCAGTAATTGCTCAGTGAACTTGCGGACGACCGACCGGATCGTATTCCTCCAGGCCGTCCGGTTCAACGCTGTCTTCCCAACATCTGAAATCAACGTTACAACTCGCAAGACTTACATGAGAAACATCCTGACATCCCACCTACCTGATTTCATTTGTCCGTACAACAGCTGTTTCAGAATACGGTCTTCGTCCATTCGTCGGAAGTGACCTAGCCAACGGAACTGATTGAACATCAGCAGGGCTTCCATCCCGTCCATGTCCGCTCGTCGCAGTACCTCAGTGTTCGGAATCATGTCTGACCACCGAATACTCAAGATGCGCCCCAGACATTGCACATGGAAGCGACCCAGATATCTCACCTTCCGCTGGTACGATGTTCATGTTTCGCTGCCGTACAGCGGTGTAGACAGCACCACTGAGAACAGTAGACGAAGTGCTCAGTACTCGGCTCCAGGCTACGGTTTCTTTTTCAAACACGTCTTCCAAGACGTCCGAAAGCAACACTGGACTTTATTACATGAGCTCTTTACTCGAGGTCCACGGACAGATCGGTGGACAAGGTGCTACCCAAGTAGCGGAAATTCGCGCAGCTATCGACAACGTCTCTACTGGAGGTGCTGTTTCCGCACTTCCGTCCGAAGGAGGCTAAAAGAAGGAAAACATCTTACCTGTGTTGGTATTCAGCCCAAACTTGAATGCCGCAGACGCGGAGGTTGTGGCTAGGCACTGCAGTTCTTCTTCACTGTGTGCCAACAATGCGTTGTCATCTGCGAACAGAAGCATGCGCATCCTTGAGGTCTGTAGCCAGGTTGGGGCGCCGAAACGTCGGATATTCAGTACGCATCCATCCGCGCGATATTCAATCTCAACGCCATCCCCCGACGAGTAATGAAAAGCGACTGTTACCATGACAATCAAATATGAACTAAGTTGGACTGGGGCTAGCACACAAACCTGCTTCACGCCAACGACAATGTCATGATCATCTGAGGTTGATACACACGACTGTAACTTCACCTTCCTGCCAACGTACAACAATCTACTGATATCGATAACCTTACTGGGACATTCAAACTTTCTAAGCACCGTCCACAGTGCCTCTTGGCTCATGGAGTCGAATACCTTGGAGATGTCTACGAATAGAGCATTCAGGGGCTGGGTCCGTTCCCAGCGCTTCTCTTCGAGCTGTCGAGCAGCAAACATTAAGTCGATCGTACTCCGGCTTGCCCGGAATTCATACTGCTCCTCAGGAAAATTGACCGCCAAAACGTCCGTGTTCAGTCAATTCACCAGGATACATGCACGCAAATTGTCAGCGCAGTTCAGCAGACTGATGCTCCGATAACTGTCAGGGCAATGCTTGCTACCTCCACCTTTAAACAAAGTCGCGATGAGATCATCATTGAATACTTGTGACATTTCTTTCTGCTCCCAGATGGACTGAACCAGCCGGAGCAAAGCGCGTTCCAACGCCGGCCCGCCATTCTTCAGGATCTCACCTGGCAAACTATACTCTCCTGCAACTTTTCTGCTGCGGAGCTGCCTGATTCCTCTTTGCGCCTGTTGCAAATCCAGGGCAACAGCAAGTACAGATTTGATGGCCTGTTGCGGTAGGCTGTTCACGGTCACCCATTCAATAGTAGAATGAAGGTTTGTTAGGTCACCAAAATGTTCGCGTCCGACTTTAATTATATCACCTGGCTGGGTGCAAGAACAACAGGTGTTCATGTCAACCAGTGCTTTGGTAGAGTCGACAGATGGCCCGAATTTCTGCTAAGCGAATCGTGGGATTCCTTCTGTGGTCGGCGATCTACGTAGCCTTGCATCTGCTCACCCTGCTTCCCGCACCAGTTGCCTTTAGTTCAGCGAACATGCTCAGCCAGTTGATAGCGGATACTCCGGAACGTGGCCTTCTTCGCTCCATTGTCGGGGTTCATTGTGGAAGTGGCAAACGCGGCATTTTTCTCTCGTACCGAGCTGGAGATAGTCACGTTGTTGTTGTCGAACCAGACCGGACGCTTCTTACACTTCACACCGATCTTCTCGGTGGCTGTTGCCATGACCTGTTCTTCGAGTTGTCGCCACATATCCTCGAGAGTAGTGGATACGGGAGCGTCGTGCAGACAAGCGGCAACTGCACGTTGAAAAACAGTCTTCGTACCGCAGTTGTTCAATCGTTTGACATCCAACTTTTGCCGTTGTTCGGAAGATATACGGTATACAAACTTGTGTACATGAATAAACAACTTGTTTCTGACCAGCCTATGATCCGTGCTACATTCAGCGCCACGCATCACTCGCGTGATCCGCACCTCACGAATTTCGCGCCGCCGCACAATCACGTAGTCAAGCAAATGGTGGTAATGGCTTCGCGGATGAGTCCACGTCGTGGTGTCACTCGCATCCAGCTGGAATCGGGTGTTCGTGATGGCCAACTCGTGAGTAGCGCACAGGTGGTGCAGAAGACCACTGTTCTTGTTGACTGAACCAGTGCCGAGTGGTCCGAGGACTTCCGGCCACGTTACCGAGTCGCGTCCAACTCTAGCGTTGAAGTCGCCCAAAACAAACAGTCGATAACTCACCGGTGCCGATCGGATTGTGGCGAACATCTGATCATAGAACTGGTCCTATGTATCATCAGCGTGACGAATAGCTGTATCATAAACACTAATAAATGTGGCACACTTACGTCGACCGAGACGGAGGCTCATGTACATGATTCGAGGGCTAATGGCGTGAGGTTCGCCTGTCATCAAAGCATTGATGCGATCAGCGACT
>QNGE01001916.1:100784-116041 GCA_008508345.1 Paragonimus westermani | reverse complement strand
GAGCTCTAATGAGAGCGAAACTCGAGTCTAGTGCTTCTTTTCGAAAGGGGCTGGCTGGAAAGTCTATCTGAATGCGAACACTGCGATCAAATGTGAGTGATGGTCAACTTGAAAATAAACCAAATCCCCGACTACTCATCAGTAATTGAGATATTTCAGTTTAGATATTTTTGTAAGACATATCTAATGAACTGTAGATGTGGGATTGTACAACACATTTTCCACAATGGGTTTCCATCAAGCATGCAATTTTTCACGCTGTCGTTCGTAAAGAACAGGACAGTTGCAAACAATTGATGACTGAAGACTTGTGAAAGGCCTTGTCTGAAGATTACGGGCCGGTGCGCAAAACTATATTTTGTAGGCACACAACCTCAAAGTGATTGCTGTTATCCTAAGATGTGTTTCTTCTACACCGCAACTGGTAATATTTACACTTGAATGACACGGTACAATGTTAGCTGAACACCGTCAACAATTTAACATCTACGGCTTCCGGGTATCGTTCCAACTTTGGTATTTTTTTTTACTATAGTCAAGGTGAAACTCAATGAAACACAAATCGACTTCATATGTCATTTTTCTCCCGCTAGTCTACGGGATTCCATATGTTGCACTATTTCATCGTTATCATTGTGTCTTATCATGCGCGTATGTCTTTTTTTTACGCATGTTTGACAATTCTGAACGCACTCTAATTGGGAATCGTTTCCAATAAAATCAGTATTCTCAGTGGTCCTAATTATTTAAAATACTCGGTGGAGAGTCATCTACATTGAGAAACATTTTTTGACCTCGTTTATCTGTAGCTTGCTCGACCGGTACGTCACACCTGAAATCAGACATCTCTGTGAATTTGTTTGAATCGGTCTTTCTTTAGTGTCCTATGTTTTGTCCTATCTTACAGCACGTCTACCCCTACTTATTGAAACATTTCATTTGTACACATCTACCTATGATTAGTTTCCAGTCGCTACGATTTGTCAGCAGTAAATTTATGTGAACAGAAAAGTCGAAGGTCAGACGTTTTAAATAAATTTGGTACCAAAAGAACAGCAACACTCCAACCTACAAACTATATGTATGAGGATGCATGGATGAAACATTCGGACAGCGATGAATCGTCGATTACGACTCTACCCAATATTTTCCTTATGGGTTCCCTAGGAAGACAACTTTCAGGGACCGTTCACAAACATTGAAGGTGCCTCAAAGGTCCACAATTTCGAAGTGCAGTGAAAACCGGAGTTATTTCAAAACGTGTGAACGTTTGTGTCTAAGCAAAACAGCGGACATTATTTTGAACATCGCGCTTGAATGAATAGGTTCCATACTAATACTTCTGTCTCTTTTCACTCACATGACGATAATGTTGACCTATCAGTAGGATAGTATGACTTCAGTGACAAACGATAAAATTGCAAACATACTAGATACAACCAGCTCTGGCTCAAGTGCAGAACATGAGCACATAACGCCAAGTGCTCTCACTCAGGTGGATTTTTTTTCCGGGTGTTGAGATATTGTGATGGATGGCTAAACCAGACGCACAATTATCTCAACGTCGCGGTGAGATGTGTCTAAAGCCCGCAGCCCGTGGACTGCGCAGAACACGGGCGACTCGAGAGGCCATCGCGCAACAAAAC
The DNA here is from genome assembly GCA_008508345.1 of Paragonimus westermani. NCBI lineage: Eukaryota > Metazoa > Platyhelminthes > Trematoda > Plagiorchiida > Troglotrematidae > Paragonimus > Paragonimus westermani. The sequence goes on along the minus strand of QNGE01001916.1, from coordinate 114,395 downwards.
GGGATGAATGGGCGAGGAATAGGAGATAAAAAAACCACAACGGAAGGCTTCAGTCACACGCACAAACCAGCTAGAAGGGCACACGGCGGGGGAGTGGAGACCGCCATCGTGTTGTGCGCTACAATGCCGGCTCATAAACGCGAGTGCTCGTGTGGCGTGCGAACGAGCGAGGTGAACAATTGCGTGCTTTGCTGGTCGACCTCTTACCATAACATATCATGGAGTAGACATTGTGACACCGTGTATCCTAATCTTATTCAACCTGAACAACAGGGTAATCATTTCGTGCGACATTCTTTGTATGTATGTACCTTGGCGTGGTGGTCAGGCTTGCGTGCTGACAAGGACTTCGGTCCTTGCGGGTTCAACCTTGTCAGATTGACCAAGGGGGAGCAGCCAGACAAAATGCAGATGCGTGCGTTTGTTGTGCTTGGTGACTGTGTGTTGAGTAAGATGCTTGTTTTTGCCTGGACTGTGTGTCTGATTGCTAAGATCGTGTGTACAGTGTTACTGTTCCTGTTAGTGAGTGCTGGACTTGTTTTGATATGGCTGTCGATCCTCTCCTTGGTGGTTGATGCTTTCGCCTCTGCGTGTGTGTGGGACAGCTGCTGCCTTGCGGCAGAGGCTTTTTAGCCAAAGGTTTTGGTTGAGGGCCCTACTCGCTCTCCTGCACAGGTCTGGGCGTCCTGGCAGTATCTGAAGCCCATACAAACAATGATCACACAAAATAAACCAAATACGATACTGCATCGGCCGTCGCACAGGATAACCCGGGTCGCCCTATCTGCTGCACATGGCAGGGTGATTAGGGGGAAATATGCTAATGCCAAACGCTCACCCTCATACTTCCCCCCAACCACGATCCCCTGAGCAGATAATGCCCAGAAGACCAACTGGCGACAGGTCCGGGGACGCAAGACGCTTACGATTGAGACCTGGAACGTGCGCACACTGCTGGATCGATGCAGCGCCACAGAATGACCGGAACGACGCACCGCCCTGATTGAGATGGAACTGCGCCGATATGGAATCAACGTAGCAGCCTTGAGTGAGACAAGGTTTGCAGACCAAGGTAAGCTGCGGGGAGCAGGCGCTGGGTACACTTTCTACTGGAGAGGCTACCCGGCAGACGGTGTTCTGGAGCATGGTGTCTGTATTGCAGTCGCTGATCGCATCAATGCTTTGATGACAGGCGAACCTCACGCCATTAGCCCTCGAATCATGTACATGAGCCTCCGTCTCGGTCGACGTAAGTGTGCCACATTTATTAGTGTTTATGATACAGCTATTCGTCACGCTGATGATACATAGGACCAGTTCTATGATCAGATGTTCGCCACAATCCGATCGGCACCGGTGAGTTATCGACTGTTTGTTTTGGGCGACTTCAACGCTAGAGTTGGACGCGACTCGGTAACGTGGCCGGAAGTCCTCGGACCACTCGGCACTGGTTCAGTCAACAAGAACAGTGGTCTTCTGCACCACCTGTGCGCTACTCACGAGTTGGCCATCACGAACACCCGATTCCAGCTGGATGCGAGTGACACCACGACGTGGACTCATCCGCGAAGCCATTACCACCATTTGCTTGACTACGTGATTGTGCGGCGGCGCGAAATTCGTGAGGTGCGGATCACGCGAGTGATGCGTGGCGCTGAATGTAGCACGGATCATAGGCTGATCAGGGCCAAATTGTTAATCCATGTATGCAAGTCCGTTTATTGTAGATCTTTTGGACAACGGCAGAAGCTGGATATCAGAAGGTTGGAGAACTTCGAGACGAAGGCTGCCTTTCAACGTGCAGTCGTCGCTCGCCTGCACAATGCTCCTGTACCCACTACCCCCGAGGGTATGTGGCAACAACTGAAGAAACAGATTATGGTAGCAGCCACCGAGACGATCGGTGTGGAGCGCAAGAAACGCCCGGATTGGTTCGATGACAACAACGTGGCTATCTCCAACTTGGTACGAGAGAAGAATGCCGCGTTCGCCACATGCACAATGGACCCTGGCAATGGAGCGAAGAAGACTAGGTTCCGGAATATCCGCCGTCAACTGGCTGAGCGTGTTCGCGGAATTAAGGACAACTGGTGGAGGAAACAGGGCGAGCGCATGCAGGGCTTCGCAGATCGTCGGCAACACAAGGAGTTTTACGATTCGCTTAAGGCGATCTTCGGTCCGTCTATCCAGTCTACTAAAGCACTGGTAGACGTGGACACCGGTTGTTCTTGCAGCCAGCCGGAAGACATCATGGGAATATGGCGCAAACACTTCGGCAGCCTGTTAAACCGCCCTACTACAATTGATTGGGCGACTGTTAACAGTCTGCCGCAACAGGACGTCAAATCTTCGCTTGCTCTCGCCCCCGACTTGCTGGAGTTGCAGAGGGCGATTGGTCAATTGCGCAACGGGAAGGCTGCAGGCGAGGATGGGCTGCCAGGTGAGATCCTGAAGAATGGCGGTCCGGCGTTGGAACGCGCTCTGCTCCAGCTGGTTCACTCCATCTGGGAGCACGAGGTGATGCCGCAAGACTTCAAGGATGCCCTCATCGTACCCTTGTTCAAAGGGAAGGGTAGCAAGCAATGCACCGACAGCTACCGAGGTATCAGCCTCTTGAGCTGTGCAGGCAAGGTGCTTGCCAGAATCCTCCTGAACCGACTGAATGCGTCCGTTCTGGAGATGAATGTTCCCGAGGAGCAGTGTGGATTTCGGTCGAGTCGGAGTACAATCGACCTGGTGTTTGCTGCTCGACAGCTTCAGGAGAAGTGCCGAGAACGGAATCAGCCCTTGTATGCCCTGTTCGTGGACTTCACCAAAGCGTTCGATTCCGTGAACCGCGAGGCGCTGTGGACGGTGCTTGGTAAGTTTGGATGTCCAGGTAAGTTCGTCAATATGGTTAGATTGTTGCATGCGGGCATGAAGGCGAAGGTGCAATCGTGTGGATCGACCTCTGATGATTTCGACATCGTCACTGGCGTGAAGCAGGGTTGTGTTCTAGCCCCAGCCCTATTTAGTTTATATTTGACTGCGATGGTAACAGTTGCTTTTCAGAACTCTGGAGAGGATGGTGTCGAGGTGGAGTACCGGACGGACGGGCGTCTGTTGAATATCCGACGATTTGGCGCCTCAACCCGGCTGCAGACCTCAAGGATGCGGATGCTTCTGTTCGCCGATGACAGCGCTTTGCTAGCGCACAGCGAAGAAGAGCTGCAACGTCTAGCTACAGCATTCGCTTCGGCAGCATCGAAGTTCGGGTTGGACATCAACACAGGTAAGACGTATTCGTTTTTTCAGCCTTCTCCTGGTGGAGGTGCTGCTTGTGTACCTCCACCCGAAATTCGCATCGCTGGAGACACTGTGAATGGCTGCGGGGATTTTTGCTACTTGGGTAGCAACTTGTCGACAGATCTGTCCGTGGACCGCGAGTTGAGAGCGCGTGTGGCAAAGGCTAGCGCTGCTTTCGGACGTCTTGAAAGGCGTGTCTGGAAGAATCACAGCCTGAAGATGGCCACGAAGTTGTGTGTCTACCGCTCAATGGTGCTGTCTATCCTGCTGTACGGCAGTGAGACGTGGACACTGTACCAGCGGAACGTGAGCTATTTGAGCTGCTTCCATGTTCAGTGTCTGAGGCGTATCTTGGGTATTCGGTGGTCGGACATGATTCCGAACACTGAGGTACTACTCTAGCGGGCATGGGCGGGATGGAAGCAATGCTGATGCTGATTCAGCTCCGTTGGCTCGGTCACGTCCGTCGGATGGGCGATGACCGTATCCCGAAGCAGTTACTGTACGGACAAGTGAAGTCAGGTAAGCGAAATCCCGGTGGTCAGAAGTGGAGGTACCAGAATGCTGTGCAGGTAAGTCTTTCACGTTGTAACATTGATTTCAGATGTTGGGAAGATTTGGCGTTGAACCGGACGGCGTGGAGAAATACTGTTCGGGCGGGCGTCCGAAGGTTCAACGAGCAACTATTGCGCGGCCGCGAGCGGAAGCGTGCGGTACGCAGACGAACCATCGGTGCCATAGGTCGCGGTGACGTGATTATAAGGCGTTGTCCTGACCCTTTCTGCTGCCTTGTCGTGGTGGTCAGGCTTGCGTGCTGTTTTGATCCGGAGGGCTGTGCTGACTGTGACTTCGGTCCTTGCAGGTTCAACCTTGTCAGATTGGCCGAAGCGGAGCAGCCAGACAAAAAGCAGATGCATGAGTGGCTGTGGTCTTCTACACATTCTTTTCCTCGGCTTTGTTGGTGTATTGTATGATGAATGGTCTGTCTGACTCTTCATACTTCAATGAGAATTTCGCTTTTCAACCCTATCTTCTTTAGGTTGCACTAACCTGCAATACTATACTGCAATCCTTCTTGTATTACTCTCCATAAATCTTTCTTCTCAGTCTAGATCTCGTCATTGCAGCCTCTCTCTGTTTAGTTTTCGAGAGCTAAGAGTTTCCCTTCCTTATTAACCAATCAAGTGGCTAACCAGCATTGGCCGGCTGGACACAAAGGCCACACTGGCACACCTCCCGGTCTTATTCCTTCGGGTTTACACTGGATGTGTGGTGTGTATGTGTGTTGGTGGAACTGCAATTGGTGCAGCGCAAGCCAATTGCGGTGATTGTTAAGTGCCGGCTTTCTTTGACTTCGGTCACTGTGACAAGCTAATCCGAATCGGATGTCGCCAACCGTATATGTATGAATATTACGAGTCGCAATCATTTTGCCCTAATAATATTGAAGAATGTGTGTATAATATGCAGGCTCTACCTGAACGTATATGATTCTTATTGCCAATCCTGTGTCAAAGGACTAAAGAACTTCTCGGGAATCAATCCGCAAAAATACTCATTGACATGAAGTGGACGTGCCTCAACAAAGATGTCGCAAGATTTGAAAATGCAATGGACTGCTTGGTAGTTTAGCAACTAGTCTGCAATAAATCATTTCACAGTCCACAAATGGTGCAGTAAACCTTAATACACAACATGAAGTTCTTCAGTCTCCAAGGAAAATACTTAGTGTCAGATGGACCTTTTACTACCCTGGGAATATGTTTCGTTCATTGGTACAGCTTTTTACTAGTAAATGTTTGGGGAATAACTTGTCGTGATAGCTCATTTCGTCAGGGTAATGTCGTGTTTCCACATTATCCGTTTGTACTCGTTTATGTATGTTGAGTTCCAATCCAGCATTGCCATTCAAATGATGTAACGTTTATCAACACCCTCATTCTGTCGTCTGTGAGCCGTTGAGTCTAGAACATAGGGACGATGTAGCTGAGCAATGTGACCTAGAATGCATGTACAAACCTGTTGTTGTATGTTAAAACCAATCTTTCATCCGACTCTGTTAAGAGACCTCTTTTGCCCCCCTTTCGGGTGGCTCCTTGAGTTTAAATTTCCGTGAGGTGGTTCGAACTCCGGATTTCGTTTCAAGGTGCCCAATAATGAGGCGATCGGTTGAGTATTATATAAAAGTGTTTCTTAACAGCAACTGCTATCGATCGTAGAGACGGCGGCTTATATTCTGGGGCGATGAAGCCCAGTGATTTGACCTAAATTGGACACCCACTCTGTTGTGAGTGTGTACACCTTTTACAAGGCCAAAACGTTCACCTCGAATCTGATTGGCTACTAACGCTCGCGTGATAAATCACGACCATTATTGGTTTAACCCTAACCCATTCACTGAATCAATGTCCTTCGTGTACGTCTGCTGGACGGATTACATACATACTATTTTACTCTCGCGACCGCTGCTTTGCGTTCTGATTTACGACACAACACAATTCCGCGACATCGAGCATAACTGTGGTTAAGGCGGTAGAGCAACGTTGTTGGCTATTCCGACTCCGTTAGCATGCCTGTTTTGGTAATTCCTTCAGACCGACATCCCGTGAAATTGGATAGACTTCGGTGCTTTTGGTCGCTTTCTCACTTGCGGGCTGGTCGGACAATACAACACACGTGAGTACCCGTAAAGCGTGTGTACACAGATACACTGGTTGAGTGTGCACTCGGGGGGACATTCTAAATGGGAAATCGAACATGCGTCAACACATCATTTGATATGTATTTGTTCTGAACAAACTTCGAATGACCAAACGAGTACTCATTTCTACACTGGATTTATATCTACATGTCAATATCCGATAACATTTTAGGAGGGGGATCGTCTTGTGGGAGAAACTTCGTCGCCATTCTAAATGTCACCTTATCGGGCACCATGTTATCCTGTGGTGGCCCCTTCGTGGTGTACAGCTATGCCCGTCGTATTGATGAATGCACGTCTAGTGATATCTTATTGAGGTTGTGCTACGGTCCTCAAACGTAGGGCTATATCTCGGTACAGTAGTTCAGTTGCTTATGACACTTAGTGTCAGATGCACAAGGGTACTTACACCTGTCACAGACATGTATTGGGGTTTTTCTTGCTATCCCTTTTATACTCGCTTCCTCTGACGGCGGATAAATACAAAATGCCCTTGACACTTGAGCGGTCCGCGTTGCGATCACCCCGAAAACTCTCAAATTTGTCAAGTCACTTGTCGCGTTACTACAGTTTTATCCTGTTCAGCCTGATAAATCGGTCACTTACACTATTCCGCCTATTTTACCATAAGCTGGAGAGCCGCTTTTCTCAGATTATTGGGCAGCTTCGTCCACCCGAATTTATTATGAATGATGTCACTTTATTTTATGTTTATGTTTGCAGCATGTAGGCACCTTGATGTTAAACGTTTAAATATGGACGTAGTTATTTTCAGCAGTTAGGTCCCTTCCCGTCCCCTTATTATGGTTCTTCTCTCCCTTCCTATATAGGGTTTGCTTTCTCTTCATGGTTGCGTGGCAGTTAAGCATTAGTGTGAATCACTCATGTATTGCTGTCTATGATGATGATGATGATGATGATGATGATGATGATGATGATGATGATGATGATGATGATGATGATGATGATGATGATGATGATGATGATGATGATGATATGTCGGTATTGCTCATGGCTTACTGGTCCTCCAGTTCACTATCGCTTGTTTTCTCAATCGGTCCCGAATGGTGTCGTTTTTCTTGCTCTCGGTGAAACACGACATTTCTGCATTCACACTGAGTTTCAGTTTATAATAACCGATTTCTCTTTTTGAGTACAAGGGTGGAGATTTATCGCGATATCGCGTGAAACGATTTACAGTTGAACAGGAAACCTATTACCCACCTTAGGGACACTAACGCAATCACCAACACTCCCACCCCCTCCACTAGACTGTAATACGTACCATTCCGGTGGTTTTTCAATGACGTCTGATTCGTCATAATTCTTCCATATAACTAACAATTACCCTATTTAATTGTAAAAGCCTTATGAAAATGACCGAAAGCAGCTGTTTACGAAATTGAATTCTCACTCCTTTTACGGGAATCTGGAGAAGACTTAAGCAGTCCAGAGACCCAGCGCTGGTGAAGCAACTTAACGAGTATGTTAGGTTTAGCATCAGAATCGGGGAAGTGAAAGCTGTTCCAAGATTCCTCCGTGATTGCAGTGACAATGCGGAGTTCCCAAAGTTTCACGGGAATATTTTACGCCGGTGAGACGTACCACCAGGAGCTGAATTCCCACAACATCAAACTCGATCTCAGCGTCTGATTGCTGTTAAGACGCCTCCCGAGGATGACAGGAGGCTGTGCAAACGATGTGTACAGACAGGGGTATAAAAGCAAGTGGAAAAAAGGTGTAACAAGTTACTGTGTAGTCGGAATCCACTCAAGCCGCGAGCTAAGTTTCCAGCGGAACTAAAACAATATGTTCACAACTTTTCCTCTATAACGCTGAGTCACACCGTGTTAGAGGTATTATCATTAAGGAACTATGACAAAAGTGAGAGCTGCTGTTTCTGTCTCGTAGGTGTATTCCATCGTAGAAGAGGTGACGCCAAGCTGCTAGATCCTATTAATGTTAGCTTTAATTCTTGTTTGTGTTTACGTTATTTTCAACTCAACTAAGTTAGAAAGTTTGCCATGTAGGTCCCCATACGTTGTTCAGATTGTAATGCGAAGATTTTGCTTTTAATCTCTACTCCCACTGAGTTAGTATGATTAGTTCTGTGGAGACCATTGTGCAGAAAAATTCCTAACACCCCTCATACCTACACACCCAAATACGGAAAATGAATGTAAGGTCACGCAAAATTATTATGTGTATTTCCTAAAGTGGCAAATTTTTCATCACAAAAAGTCAATTTTCCTATTTGGTCTGGTCCTTCACGTTCTGTAGATTCGGGTTTCACACAATGCAATCATCACTACTACAAAATTCCGGCATTATGACACAATCTCATCTAAAATCACATTGGTCTAATAAGGTTGTTCATCGACTTCTCTCCGCACTTCACTGTGTCAGCTGGTAAAGCCACTTTTCAGCAGTGATGATGTGAATAGATTGAAGAAAGGTAATGTGTACTAAGATGTCGTGGATTATAAACTGATGTAGATAAGTTAAGTATTTTCTACTTCATTAATCTAATCGATAGTAGTCTCATTCCGACCGTTTAGATGTCATCTTTAATTCCAGACAGCAACGAAATCCAGTCACAGTTGCACTCCGACATTGTGCAATTAAAATATTTTGAGAATGTGTTTGTAATGGAAGTTGATTGGACCATTTTGGAATTCTCACCACTCACTCTTGACTTTGCATAAGTTTCAACAGCATGATTGACAATGTTATCATGACTTGTTTCACCAGTCCTATAACGTACACCAACTACACTGCGTTACAGAAGTATACATGTTAGAAATAGCTTTAGAGTAAGTCCCATGACAAATCATTTTGACATCGGTTATGCAGTGACTGACAGACTGGAAAGCGGAATCAAAACAAGCAATCATGCTGGCTAGAAAGAATCGATTTTGGTAATGATAACCTTCAGGCGCTTTAAAAAGCAATGTCCGATGTTAGACATCAGGTTAAGTCAAAGTAAACTGTCAGATTTTGTTCCACGTTGGCATTGTTAGCTTGCAGAACCTCATAATCCTAGCCACCCACTAAGGCAAGTACTGAAAATGAGTAATACTTCCATTGTTTGTGACCTACAACAACTCGCAGTGACTTTACATCCCATGCATCAACCTCTATATTAGCAGAATCTGCTTGACTTTCTCAGCTTGTCAACCTCATCTTTTTGAAGGGTGCTGTTTGAAATGTCTATAATGACGAGAAAGCTGGAGTCAATTGTGATTATGTTCATCTGAAATATCCCATCATGTACAATTATTAGAAGGGTAATCAAGTGCATGGGTGCTGTAATCATTGTAACTCAAATTAAGACAAGCGTCACTTTTGGTATTGATATGTTCGCCGAGCTTGGCATTTAGGTTGCAAACGTTTCATCACCAAGCAAGGTGATGAAACGTTTGTAACTTAAATGCCAAACTCTGCGAACATATCAATACCAAAACCATCAACCCGAGCTACGAACAACACCACCACTGTTCCCAACCATCAGAAACAGGCGTCATTATCAACGACTCATCAAAGATGGAAACGACAGGAGTGTATATGATACAACATGTTTTAAACACACGGATTTTCACCACGCTCATCACCGGTGTACCAGATACACTTCGAGCATCTTTGAATCAGACATTACTTTCTAGCCCTGACTGAATGTGTACCAGCATGTATCGAGACCAAACCACATAATTCTATCAATTTCTGGAGTCTCCAATCGCATGGTGTTGTCATTTGGAAGCGACTGCTTGACAAAAAACTTTTAGACGAAACGTCACGACCTCAGAAAAGTATGGATTGAACATCAACCACAGTTGATCACAGCTGTCGCATTCTCATAGACCTTTCCGTCGACCCCTTTTTCAAGAAGATGCACTAGACTCGAGTTTCGCTCTCATTAGAGCTCGTCAGTAATGCATATCCTTACCACAGCCGAGATTAGAACTCTGGCCTCACTTTCATGAGGCAACCGGGTTGGCCAATGTGTCATTCACTGGACAGAAAGGCCCCACTGGGACAACTCCCGGTCTTATTCCTTCGGGTTTACACTGGATGTGTGGTGTGTGTGTGTGAAACTGCAATTGGTGCAGCGCAAGCCAATTGCAGTGATGGGTAAGCGCAGGCATCCTTTGGCTTCGGTCACTGTGACAAGCTAATCCGAATCGGATGCCGCCAACCACTCCACCTCAAGCGCGACTTAATAATCATGTGATCGCCGAACCCCTTTCGCTTGTGAGTAACTTTCATCAAGTGGTCCCCTACTGGATTTGACAGGACAGTTGCCGTGCTTCCTTTTGAGACGATCGGGCAACTTGATCATTACTCACGAACGAAAGTGGTTGAGCGTTCACATATGATAATACAATCGCGCCTGACGTGAAGTGAATGACACAGTGGCCAACACGGTTGCCTCATGAAAGCGAGGCCGGAGTTCTATACCTTTTTCCACACTGGTTTCTCTTGTAGGCATAAGAAAGTATCTTTTGTGTGCAAATCTTTCGTTTTAGGACAGTAGAATTTCTTCATTGCGTTCTCGGGCTATGGGAGTGGTTTATGATTGGTCTGGTGGGGTCGTGTTTTGCGGTCTTTTTGACTCCGGTTGCACGCATGGCTGCGGTAGGGAGATGTGCGAGGGAACAGTTGAGTTTTCATAGTCGTCATGTGGTCCAGTCGGGGTATAGAGTTCAGCCTATAGGGGTCGGAAAGCACGAACCAATGAATGTCGTTAATCACATTGTGACCGACAGCACGGGTGCAGTCAAGTGGCTTAGTAAACATGTTTCAGTGTTCTAAATTCAGTCATAGGTGAAAGACGCAAATGTAGCCGCATCAGTCCCGGTACGGGCAGGCGCATTATTGAAGCTTTCAGAGGAGACGATGATTGGAGCCAATTGCAAGACCACGTACAAGTGGCTCCAGGTCGACTGTGTCAGTTACGAAGCACAACCCTGCAGAGGACAGAAGTAAAATTGTGAATGGATCGAAAATCGACATGATACTGGGATGGATTCCCCCATGGTCCCAGCAGTGACTCTCGCATTTTGAAAATGCATGCGAAAGCAAAGTTTGTGAAAGATAGGCCGACCGCTACTACAGTCGACGTTTGAATGGGCGGTTTATCATTGTGGAGAAGCCGTGCCAAATTCCCGTCAGCATAAACACCAATGAGAGCCGAGCGGTACGACGGCACTTTGTTTACAGATTGTGAGCTCTAAGGCTGTTTATTGGGCTGATGAAACAAACTTCAACTTGCTTTGCACAAGGTCGATGGGACGTTCTTTGAAGGGAACGAAAGAGTGCATTTCAGTCACCCACAGCAGAGGCCGAAACTTACATTTAACTGGAGCAATGACAGAAAGTTTTAATGTGACCTGCACTGTGCGAAGGGGTGCCTACAACAGTACTGACTGTAGAGTGTCGTTCCGGGCTCTGTTGGGTAAACTCAAGACCGGCGCAGCTATGTCAACAATAGTGGTAATTTGTTGCAATGCCCCATGCCACACTAATTTGAAAAGCATCGTTTCTGAATATGCTTATTCAGGAGGTCAGCTATTGCGATTAGCACCGTGCTCGCCTGTGCTGAATCCCATTGAGAGCGTCTGGAGCATGGTGAAGGTGACAGATAAGCAGCAGTTGCGAGTCCACTAGGATGCTTTGATAAGTGGTGATCCTGATCAAGTGCTGAGTCAACAGGAATGCAGCATGCTTATTCCGGAATATATAATCCATTCTGCTCTGAAGGACGTCACAGTGAAGGTTTCAGTGTGTAAGCGCTGGAACACAAAAAAGTGGGAGTACTGCCGTAAATGTCAAGTCTACCTGTGAATGACAAAAGCCCTATTAAGGGCAAAATCCATATTGTGGTGGGTTGTCAAACCGGAGGTTCGGGAGCTCCAACTCTCGGCGGAATACATCGACGGTGCAGCAAGGTACTTTTAAAATCCCAAAGCGAATGGGTCGGGGACAGCATGGGCGATCGAATGAGCCATCGCTCAACTGGATCGGACCAACGTGAGAGAAATGGCAAGCGAATAGGATGAATAACCAGATCAGGGGCACGATTATTCTAACATTTGGGGGAATATCTCGACGTGCTCGTAGAGTACGGCCAGAGGACATGGTGGGTGGATTGCGGGTAGTACGAGCGATCGCACAAGACATCGCCCAACGAAATCGGCCCAACGGACAAGGAACGGCAGGTGGAAAACGCCCTGACAAGAGGAGTCGGACGCACGGTTGGCGACATCCGATTCGGATTAGCTTGTCACAGTGACCGAAGTCAAAGAAAGCCGGCACTTAACAATCACCGCAATTGGCTTGCGCTGCACCAATTGCAGTTCCACCAACACACATACACACCACACATCCAGTGTAAACCCGAAGGAATAAGACCGGGAGGTGTGCCAGTGTGGCCTTTGTGTCCAGCCGGCCAATGCTGGTTAGCCACTTGATTGGTTAATAAGGAAGGGAAACTCTTAGCTCTCGAAAACTAAACAGAGAGAGGCTGCAATGACGAGATCTAGACTGAGAAGAAAGATTTATGGAGAGTAATACAAGAAGGATTGCAGTATAGTATTGCAGGTTAGTGCAACCTAAAGAAGATAGGGTTGAAAAGCGAAATTCTCATTGAAGTATGAAGAGTCAGACAGACCATTCATCATACAATACACCAACAAAGCCGAGGAAAAGAATGTGTAGAAGACCACAGCCACTCATGCATCTGCTTTTTGTCTGGCTGCTCCGCTTCGGCCAATCTGACAAGGTTGAACCTGCAAGGACCGAAGTCACAGTCAGCACAGCCCTCCGGATCAAAACAGCACGCAAGCCTGACCACCACGACAAGGTAGCAGAAAGGGTCAGGACAACGCCTTATAATCACGTCACCGCGACCTATGGCACCGATGGTTCGTCTGCGTACCGCACGCTTCCGCTCGCGGCCGCGCAATAGTTGCTCGTTGAACCTTCGGACGCCCGCCCGAACAGTATTTCTCCACGCCGTCCGGTTCAACGCCAAATCTTCCCAACATCTGAAATCAATGTTACAACGTGAAAGACTTACCTGCACAGCATTCTGGTACCTCCACTTCTGACCACCGGGATTTCGCTTACCTGACTTCACTTGTCCGTACAGTAACTGCTTCGGGATACGGTCATCGCCCATCCGACGGACGTGACCGAGCCAACGGAGCTGAATCAGCATCAGCATTGCTTCCATCCCGCCCATGCCCGCTAGAGTAGTACCTCAGTGTTCGGAATCATGTCCGACCACCGAATACCCAAGATACGCCTCAGACACTGAACATGGAAGCAGCTCAAATAGCTCACGTTCCGCTGGTACAGTGTCCACGTCTCACTGCCGTACGGCAGTATAGACAGCGCCATTGAGTGGTAGACACACACTTTCGTGGCCATCTTCAGGCTGTGATTCTTCCAGACACGCCTTTCAAGACGTCCGAAAGCAGCACTAGCCTGCGCCACACGCGCTCTCAGCTCACGGTCCACGGACAAATCTGTCGACAAGTTGCTACCCAAGTAGCAAAAATCCCCGCAGCCATTCACAGTGTCTCCAGCGATGCGAATTTCGGGTGGAGGTACACAAGCAGCACCTC
>QNGE01001916.1:81967-99851 GCA_008508345.1 Paragonimus westermani | reverse complement strand
CCCATGCTACGAAATATGATTGTCTTGTTTATACACCTCCTTTGTCACCAGTCTTCACGTACTCGGTAGCAGTTCAATTTTCTTCTGAACCCGGCCTAAGTATTGCGTGTATGCTGTGAAAACAATAGACGCCACTTGTCACCTCTGAATTTTGTGGCCTCGTCACCAAAATGGTGTTGTTCCGACTCCCATCCACATGTCTGATTTGACCACTTTTTCCGTGCCGTGATGAAGGCAACTTGTTGCGTCATCGAGATCCGCGTGGACAGCTCGCTCGAGATTTCGTCCACATTGTGATGCTTTGTCCTCTGGAGAAATGTTTCGTCCTAAAAATCGATATCTTCAGGATGCTAATGCGGTTTGGTTTGGGTCGACACAAAACACTCGTATCCTACGGGTTTCGCTTAGAGATTGCTAACTAGGGTAACATGTTGATAAGTGTAAGTATTGATCAGAGTGTGGGGGTGAGGGGCGCAACGCACGCCTTACACGTATCGTGTTTGTTCGCGTACTGACTTTTCTGGGACTGCACAGATGGTAAGTTTGGATGCTTCCGATGGCGGTTTAGAATCGATGCTTTCATTTCGCCGAAGGCACGTCGGATTTGCGAGCTGTGGGATGATTTGTTCGATTTCTCTCTCTGTCCTTCTGTCTATCTTTTTGAATCTGGTCATGCTGAGTTAGTTATGTTGGATCACACGCCTTTCAGTTCGGTTCAATTTGCTGGACAACAGCCACACCCAACTTGGCGCGATCGTACGTTTGTTTGTCTTAACCAGGCAAGTCACTGTTAAAATGCCGAATGCAGAAAAGCCCATGGTTAACAAACGGTTGTATAGGCCAAAAACTCTGTCTAGCACAACCGACTACGATGGCTTCGGCAAATATCAAACGTCACGGATTGTGACAATGCACCATGTTAGTAAAAACGGTGGTTAAATTCGAGTTGACTTGCAACTGGTGAAGATAATCGTCTGTGATTAGCTGTGACAACGCAGCATGTGCCGAACGAAGCGGCACTATCAAAGCGATCAGACCAAGCACAGTGAAAATGGATCGTTTCTGACGGTCGTTGAAGTCCATTCTGACAATAAAATGCAACGGCAAATTCCATGCAAGATAAAGGCGCTATCTGCCTCTCAAACACACCGAAAGTCTCCGAAGCTAGTATTGTGAATGGCCTAACAAAGTACACTTGTAAGTGACCTTCACAGTTGGGGTGGTCATGGGATTCTCCGGCCTTCCGAGCGCTCTCAGCCTTAGTGTCAATTTTTGATGTTATTCTGACTACACGCCTACACTGCACCGGCTGGACGTTTGTCTGGTCCCTTCTTTTTCACCTTGATCTGACTGACGCTGCGGCCTATGAGGGCTGAACAGAAAAGTCAGTGTGCGAACAAACACGATACATGTAAGGCGTGCGTTGCGCCCCTCACCCCCCACACTCTGATCAATACTTACACTTATCAACATGTTACCCTAGTTAGCAATCTCTAAGCGAAACCCGTAGGATACGAGTGTTTTGTGTCGACCCAAACCAAACCGCATTAGCATCCTGAAGATATCGATTTTTAGGACGAAACATTTCTCCAGAGGACAAAGCATCACAATGTGGACGAAATCTCGAGCGAGCTGTCCACGCGGATCTCGATGACGCAACAAGTTGCCTTCATCACGGCACGGAAAAAGTGGTCAAATCAGACATGTGGATGGGAGTCGGAACAACACCATTTTGGTGACGAGGCCACAAAATTCAGAGGTGACAAGTGGCGTCTATTGTTTTCACAACATGCCCACAAAGCTTCACGTCGGAGTCCAGAAGTGGTACGGCAAACCTGCAAACACAGCATGACGTGCCTCAGTTTTTCGGGGAAATTGTTCAGTTTTGATCAATCGTTTGGTGCCTTGTAAATCTGTTTTATTCATTAATGTTGCCATTTATTGTTAATCGTTTGGTGAGGAAAATGTCGTGGTACCATAATCCATTACGGAAATATAGTAGTTTTACTTTGTCCATGTGTGTTCACTGGCGTACGCTCGTTCCCAGTCCATAATTGTCGTTCAAACACTGAAACGGTTACCGTGACGTGTGAGAACAGCCTGGTGTTATCGACCCTGGTTGCCAAAGCAGTGGGTCGGTGGAGCCGGACGACTTAACTCAAAATGTATGCACACCTCTATCCTAGCCACAGCCAGCTAATGTGATTGGTACTGATGATCAGATTGCACTGACAGTCAGATGCAGTTCAAGTTGACCTAACCACGGTAAATCCGATGTGACCTCTGTTCCTTTGCTAATGTGCTTACGATTACAACACTCCTGAGGAACGCCACCCGAGGTGGTTGAAACGTAGAGTTTTACAACTTCCTCACAACGTTGTTATTCTCAATCTGTTTATCAATAACATGCTAAACGCGACGCCCAAACTGTTTGACTTCATTCGCACTAAATTTGGTGCGAATATCTTATAATGTGACTGATGTTTCAGCGGTGTGTTTTACCCATTTCCTCACCCGACTCGGCTAGGGTTTGTGTCCGTTGGGTAGACCATTTGATTCGGTTTCCGGATTTTGCTGTCAAACACGAGGTTCCAGGACGTACTGTAAATCCGAAATATTGTTTTGGCCTTTTTCGTCCACTTCTCTCGAGTGAACGTTAGTGACTAGTGGGTGCTCAAGGTATTATGGACAAGGGTACAAACTACAGTCGATGTATCGTGGTTGCACGTTATATATGATACCCTCTCATCCTACGTACAGCGGTACTGATTTCGCCACGCCCTGAATTTCGGCGTCTGTGAGGCAGCATGGAATGCGAAGAAAACCAGAAGAAAAATTCCGTTGAGTCATCAGAGTCACCATGAAATTGAAGATAGTCTTTATCGACTACTGTCATCTTACCGGGGGCCAGTTTTTAGATAACCAGTTCATTTTTAAGTGTTGGTTTGGCTAAGCAATAATTCGAATTCTTACTATGATGGGGCTACAGGTTGCAAAAACTTACACTTATCCATACGTTTTAACTTGGATGATCTGGTAACTCCTTGCACGTGCTCTTACCTCTCAATCTATTTAAGTCAGAAAATATAACTTAGTCATGTCTGTAAATGCAATGTGCGGTATGTCTTCATTTTGACAGAGCACATGAGTGAGCAGGCAAGCGTATTATCGATAATTCCGGACGTTAAAGATCAAACTTGTTATAAGTACCTTTCTTCCAATAGGTATGTCAAGATGGAGTTGACATTTTGACCCGTCCCATTTCCATTCAGAATGTGCCACAGACTACTAGCACAACTAGGGACTCGTAATTACCAGTTCAGTTTTCGTTGGCTGGCGACTGCATACTGCAGCAGACAGGCCACCGCTATTATCCATTATTACAATGCAAGAGTAAA
The DNA here is from genome assembly GCA_008508345.1 of Paragonimus westermani. NCBI lineage: Eukaryota > Metazoa > Platyhelminthes > Trematoda > Plagiorchiida > Troglotrematidae > Paragonimus > Paragonimus westermani. The sequence continues at coordinate 96,453 of QNGE01001916.1, read as the reverse complement.
ACGTGAAAGGAAAGCTTAATTCGTCTCGTCTAGTTGTTCACACTGAAAATCACCAGACTGCTTTGGTCACATAATAGTCTATGGACAGTAACACCAGTTAGGTTGTATTCATGTAGTCTACAAAGAAAATCAGCACAACCTAACTTGACAGTGAAGTTTACTCGTGTGAATTCTGAACGGAACACTGATGGTGAAAATGCGGGATGATGAATTAAAGACATTGTAGACAAAGGGCTGCTCAACTATCGTTTGACCTTGTAGATCGCTCTACAGGTCAGCAGTTTCCGCTTATCGCTCATGGAGTCAGTGCAAAACGTAAACAGCTGTCGCTTGCTCTGTTGGTGGTCACTGTGACCGAATGTCTGAGCAACACCGTGTGTGACGCAGTTGATGTTCATAAGTTAGTCCACGAATCCGTTACAATTGTTTAACATACTACTTCAGTGGAATAGGATCACCCGTATTTGTTTGGTTTCGTTCACTACCACTAACAGTAGTCTATAACTTCATCTTCTGCCAGCTTAAGGCTGTTTAGGCTAATCTCGCACAGATCCTCTGTTCCCAGAGCTGCGATTATCAAAACCGCCCCATCAAACTAATTCATAACGCTTGTTCTTGTCGTTAAGTAACTCAAATCGATTGATCTAGTCTGAGGGAGTCTGTTAAGCAGGTGGCCATGCAGCTATGTAAATAACTGGGACCTTACGAGTACCACTTATTACAAAGGAGGGTACATGTTCAGGATTGATGCGCATGAAGAGATGACAGAAAACAGGCGAAATTAAGGGATTGACGTACAGTTTATAACAACATCCGGATGATGAAAATACTGATAACGACAACCATACGTACGCAGTGGTGTGTGACTAGAATGTTAGAGAGGCGGGGTCGCGTTGATGCAATGCGGAGCTATGGATTTGTGGTGTTACTCACGTCTGTTGCCTTCGTGTGCTGCTGTAGTGTTCAACTTTCGAGGCGTTGCGTTGGGGGCTGTGGCATGTCACACGTCTGCGAGTTTATTTCTAATCTGAGTGCGCATCGCATGCATGTCCGTTAACGCCGGATGATCACTCAGTAGGTGCGTGCGTGCGTGCGTGCATGTTGACAGAAGTGTTCGCTATCAATCTGGTGAATGAATATGAGACTCTCTCAGGGGAGACTGTGCGTGCGGCCTGTAACGGGAATGTCGGATGACGGTTTGTCTCGCGTAGGTCGTAAACGTAAGTTTTGTGGCTAGGATCGTTGGTGGTGCGTTGCATTCGAGACAGTTAAGGTGTAGGGTCTGTTGACCGGATTTGGTGTGAATAGTCGGATGAGATTTAGCCATCAAGTTTGGCTCACTGCAAAAAAGTGTTCCACGTCCTAGCGGAGCAAATTAGACCAAATGGCATGATGCGCATTTACTCATTGTTCTTCTGGTTAATAGTTCACCCAAATAAACTGATATTTCCAAAAAGAAATTCAAAGAGGATCCTCATCAACCCCACCCCCGTTAAAATTATACAGTTGTCTAACACAAATGATAGTCCTGAAAGCAACTAGCTAAGGCCACTGCACCAAATGAACGGTGTGACTTGGAAAGAATACTTTAAGCGTTCGGGTGTGCTCTTTGGAACAACTTACTAGAGTATGTTGTGATAATGTCGTCGGCAGATGGACTCAACCACAGATTTGGTATGCGCATACAGAGTGCCAGGTTGAGTCTCCAGCACTCAGAATCGTCGTTCGACCCGTCACCGTTGTTGTTAATCAGCAAGCGTTTACTGCCTGTTTGACAGGTTGTGGGTGGGTTTCCATTCCGTCCATTCTCCCTTAATTCCCCCTACGTTCGCGATCTTATTGATACAGACCTTCTGGTATTAAAATCGTTTACTGATTTGCCATCTCTTTCTAAAACCTCCGATGCGACACCAGGCGTACAGGAACACCTTCAGCACTTTCCAATCAACAGTTGTTTTGTGAATCTTACGGGTATGCTGTACCGGACATTACATACTGAGAACACGGACAGTTAGGTAAAACCGAGTGGTGGTCAAACAACAACGAGGTCACGAAATATGAAGACCTTGACCGTTCGGTTGAGCAAAGTGGGTAAGGGTCGCCTACATGGTTGAGGTCCTGTTGATCACCTAAATCGCCGGTTAGAAACGCTGCACATGATGGCGATGTGACACAGTCAATGGCGTACCTTCATCCATACCATTTTTAGTTCTTCCGTTCAGTCTTTCTCTTATCACTACCATTATCGGTAATATTACTATCACCATTCAAACGTTTTCAGTAACATTTCTTTTAGGATATTCCGAATCACTGTTGAAGGGAGAGATGGCCTGAACCACAGTACCTTCTAGTAACACACATGATGCTGTTGACACTTTAAATGTCCATCCACCTCGACATATTAGTTGCCAAGAGCCGAAATTTACTACTTCGTTGGAACGTGAGAGGCAAACTGCCGATTGACTGTTGTACGGAAGGAAGTGCCTATGGAACATTATGTGTGAGTGAAACAACGATCACGAAGACCTTCTCAGGAGGTGAATTTAGTGGACTTATTTCCACGCATGGACTGCCAACTGGTGAGCTGTAAGGATTCAATAGGCATTTCGGAATCAAACTGTCAGTCTCCGTGGATTATCCATGAAAACATTTGCTACCTGTATCGTCTGCCAGAATGACCGAATATATGAAAATGCTAATTAGCTGACCAAGCTCAGCAAGCCCTGCAACAAACATTCTGCTCTTCTGGGGCAAATACATGCAGTGTGCTTCGTCTACCCTTTTGCCATCTGCGTACAATACTCGGATTATGATGTCTAGATAGGCGTGACCGTGATTGACACGACGGTTTCTTGCGAGGATCGATTAGCGTAAGAATGAATAGTATTTAGCAATGGTTCCCGAGATGGTCGATTCCAGTGTACGACTACACATACGTAAAATATAGCACGAGCCGTACTCATTTTAACACCTGGGCCAGCTGTTCAAAATACCCATTTTCTATTGTCTACTAGTGCCAAATATACATGTGTAGCTTGAGTTGTTAGAACCAACCGGCGCATTTTTCACCAACAAGGTGAAAGATAACTCTTTACTTAAAACATAAGTTACTGTTCGTTTTATAAAAATCCAATGATGTCCGCTCAAGCATAATTTTTCTGGCTCTACCCCCTTCCATTAACAAGTGTAATGTCCGAACTACTTGAATACCGTGCTACTGCACATCTACATGCGACTGCGCACAAGGGTATATCTATGAAAGACTCAATTTTTAGAAAACCCAAGTAGATTGCTATTACGGTCCGAGGTTAAGTAATTACCCTTTTCCCGAGGACGGTTTCGCTTTTTTCTGGCTATCAAAGGTTTATTCCTTATTAAGAACCAAGTCTCCTACCAACCGCACCGGTTCACTCAGACATTCACCAGACTTCGCAATACCATCCTAGCAGAAAGTGTCATTTCTCTGCATCCTTTGCAAACATGTGAATTGTCAGGAAATCAAATGGGCATCGTTGAGCTACTGCATGGTCTGTCTTTCGAACCTACCTGTCATTCATCTAATCTTATGCACAACAAGAAGGGGCCTGCTAACTTCCCTCGTACGGTGCAGCTGATAATCAGGGTGTGTGCCAAATCACGGATGAAACGTGTTCAAGACTTGCTGCCTTCCATAAAGAAATCAAAAGCAGAACTTGTGGAACCAAAAAACTCTGTTTTATTAAGTTCTTATTAGGCATTTTATAGAAAAGGTGCACTGGGAAAATGAATAAATACAGTTGGTGCAGACGCCTTAGATTTCCCACTGGTCAGGCCGACCCTGCTCCGCTTGTGAATCGTTTGCTTTAACGCGTGACGCACTTAAACAACTTGTCCTACTCTGATATTCGTTGTGACGAAATCCAATGCTATACCAGTGTGCCACCTGGATTGGCCACTGCGCTGACCTACCAGTTTACTCGTGCTGTCGACGCTTATAAGCCGCAGCCTTCTACGAATCTCTGGTTGACGTCTTCTCAGTGAGCTTCTAAAGTCGAATCACTTTACAAGCCGAATGAACGATTAACAATCTGTGCTCACTGTCAGCTCGGGGAAAAACACACGAATGTTCTTGGGACTCGAAAATCAGCAGTCAGTACTGAATACTTATTCAATTCATCTGTGGTTTTACTAGTTAGTCCTCGCGTACGGTTACAAGATGTGACGTCAATTAATCGTTTCATTCATGTTATGCCTGAGCCCTACTTGCTGGCTGCTTATCCTCAGATTAAGGGTATCATAGTTTCACTAGCTACTCGTGTGTTTTCCAGTTTTGCATGACAAAAGTTTCGCAAATATCGGGTTTATTTTGAATGTCTTTATGTCTGTATGTCAAGAGAGCGGCACCTGTGAAAAAATGATGCTGATTGGCTTTTAGTGTACCCAAAATTGGTGACTCAAAGCGTGGCAAGCGAAGTAAGTTGGTCGGGTTGAATAACGACGCCAGTACAGCTAGTAGCGTGAATGAAAAAGCATTTTTAAAATGGATATCCACAAGCAGTCAAAGTACATCGAACTTCGATTAAACTCCCCCGTCAGCTGAGAGAGGATCACTTTTTGTTAGCAGTGATTTATGTCTTGTACCAAATCCGACTCTAAAGTGTCGCCTGTTGATCGCCTGATTAAAAGAAACGGATGAATACAGTACAAAATAGTGTCCACATATATCTTGTATCGCTAGTTGTTTACAGGGCAACTTCAAAACAACGAGCAGATTGTATTAATTTTACTACCACGACACAGCTTACTCGATTTAAATTTAACAAGTGAGACTGATTAACGTTCATCAGGTTTTTCTCCGACACACATTACCCCACACAAGTTAAGTTACTGCCGAAAAATTTTCGACCACTTAGAACGAGCGATAGTTTCTGAATTTAATTGCTCATTGACGTGTCTGTGTTAAATGTCAAGTAGAAACTACTACCTCCAAGGACCTCCAAAGACGTTTGTTTTCCCAGAGTAATAAAACATCCTTGTCAATCACGATAGGATTCGCGTTGCTTATAGCCACTTTACATGAGACTGTAGGAGGGAATGAATTATATTGGCAAGAATTCGACATTTAGATTATGGACAGGTTTTTATGTACCTATGAACAATATGGTGCATAATTCACGTCTTTCTGCTGTTTTTGGTAGTGTCACAGATATCCTTTGATTTCATGTCTATTTCACCAAGACAAACATAGAGCAGAGATGTGCCTATGTCCCAAACTGAACAAAACCCACAAACGACCGTAAGCATCTCCTTCAGATAAGCCTTACGGTTCGCCCAATTCGAAAGGAATCACTGTCCTCGAATTTTGTTCATATTCGATTTCATCTGATGATCAATATTGTGAAGATATAGCGTTGTGGTTAAAATGCACAAGCCTGAGAGACGGAGTGAAAATTTCGGTTCGGACGAGGATTTTTACTACTGTTGAGCTCCATTTAGAGCGAAGCCCGAGTTTGGTGCACTTTTTCGAAGTGGGCTAGCCGGATGGCTTATTAGAATGAGAAGGTCGAGATCACGTATATGTGGTTTACATAGTTTTTTTTACATAGTTTTTGTCCAGTAACACTCAAAAATGAGTATGTAATGAATGTTGATGGTAAATAAACACATCGTGATTTTACTTTAACTCTGTGCATAAGTTCACTGTTCATGAGACGGATTACATTACAATTTTGATGACTCACTTGTTTTGTCATTGCTACTCCGCAGAACCTACCTTCGGATTTGGGACGAACACATTTGCAATTCCAATTGCTGTGAACCACGAAGGCGGATGTCACAAAGGTTATCTACTCGGGGAAACCAGTACACGAGTTATGCGTCTCAACCGGACTGCGAACAAAAACACTAATTTGCACACAACACTGATCTGAAGATGTTCCGGTCGCTTTGGACGCCAAGTCTCAGTTCCCTCATGTAGCAAAAGCCATTCCATGTGATGTTCTTCAATGATCTTTCATGTATCTCTTCCGTATTTGTCCCGCGGCTGTTTCGATCCATGCTGTCGCCTCGCTACTGAATAGTGGTGGTGTAAGTAGTATAGTGCGACCGTCCGTCCTCACTACACTCCTTCTCCTGCAAAGATTGCTCCAGTCGTAACAAAAGGCGTTCAGGTTCTATTCTTTCTCACGACGATCTGTGTGCCGGCCTCGGTGCTGTTGACACACCTGGTGTGCATTCCCTTCCGATCGGAGTGTCGTACCATTTACAAAGCTGACTTCCGTGCACTCGATGTTGACTTTTGTCATTCTTTATCAGATACACTGGGCCACGACGTTCAACTACTACATACGGTCCCCTCCACTTTGCCTGGAACTTCCTAGATCCAGGTCCTGATGCCCCACGCTCCGCCGGTCTCGGTATTTAACCTTAGAACCAGGTCCAAACACAGTCCTTCGACCTGATAACCTCACAGTTGACTGCCTCTTGGAAACTTCTTGTGTGTTTTTCAAGGCAGCCGGCTGGAGCATGAAAAACACTAACTCTCAGTCATTGGGTGGAAGCCTGCTCTCAAAACTCCCGCTCTCGTACAGCACGTAAAAGGGCGGCCAACTGACCGTACAGACTACATTACGCACAGCACATACACCACACTACGCAGACTAGCGCATCGAACCATGAGTGAACTGAGTGACTAGTCTGAGCATCGGCCTGGGTCACAGGCCAACATTTTTTATAGGCCACTATAGCACGCCATCAATGATTATGCGGAGCGTTCCTTTAGCTCCCTATAGGTTGTGCGTACGACTGGCTGGTTAACTCTCAGCAGGTCGATTCAATTCAGTTCAATCAAAATCCATCACTCAGTTGCCTGTCAACACACCTGGTTTCAAGTAATATAAAGGACTAATATATTCTGTTGATAAGGCATCAGTGAAACCAACTGGTGGTTGTGGGGACACGCGTCTGCTCTTTGAAAAGTATAACGTCAATGAAAAGCATGTATACAGTATGATTCACAATACAAAGTGCACCTTTTATATCAAAAAATAACAAGACAACATATTTGCAAAGCGTCGGTGAATTATCTACATGAACTTCGTCAATGATGGCGCGTTCTGACAGTAGTTTGTACGTACCTTATCTGCTGGTGTTCTGACCTTTGATTGGATATGTTGTGACGACAGGCGGCGCATATTTGCAGATCAAACACGTCAACAGATTCAGAAGATTATACATTTTTCCGTATAAACTTGGCTGGTGACGAGGCACTGATCAGTATTAAAAGTGTGGTAGAGCGCGTGTCACGGCAGTGGACTCGTTTCGCTTGAGTTTCGTGTAATAGAATATGTTACACACGTCTTCTGCAGCCTTATACTAGGCATTTTGTGAATTACGAGGAAGTGTAGATTTGTGACATTCTCATAGGTTGAGATTGCTACCCTGGAAGTAAACATAACACTATGCCTAAGTTATTGCACGCATCGCTTAGAACGCCACCTCAATGAACAACATCACACCGAGTTATAACTTTCTTCAAGCGGATCTGGTGTGTAGGGCTATTCTGGAGGTTCAGCTGTATCAAATTTACGAAAAAAATTCATCATATCTCTTGTGGCGAGGAACTTTTGAGCACTGTCGAATTTAGTCAGAAAAAATAAGAGTGTTAACTAATGCAACATTGCCCCCAACATGTATAACGTCTGCACGAACAGTTTGTTTTTTAATTTTCAGAATACACATTTGGATAAAAAAGAATGAGTAGAGTTGTTCCCTGTGTTTCACCAACACGGATCAGATTTACGAACGAGCAGTAATTGTCATCTAGTTGTCACGGATGAGACTTAAGTGTATATATTTCCTGCATTTGATTCATGTCGGTGATATTTCTTGAACATCAATCGCTTATGGTACAAAACTCCTCGCCTGAGTAAGTAACAAATTCCGAACATTGTAGACGGTCTAGTTACAGATTAGCATAAAAAGGTCAGTACTTTGTTTCTGAATTGGATGAAACCAAGTAGATCCGAATGTTTTGATAATCACTGTGAGGACGGTTTGCTCCACTGTTTTCTTGTTTTATCTGTCACCATAACTACTCTACCAAAGTAGAACACACGGATTAGGGGAAGACTCAGCTGATAAGTACTAGCAGATGATGCGCAGTTTGTTTGTGATTTTACATGAATACGGTAGGTATGGTGATAGGAAGATAGTAAATTGTTGTGGTATGTTTGTTTACCTTCTATAGTTTGCATCAAAGCAATCAGTCCATCGTACTAATTTCGATCTGGTGTATATTGTTCTTTCAATCGTATCTGATTAGTGAATATCTCGTGTGTTTAGTCTGTGAATAAAACAGTACATAGGTAGTGAACATTCTCAAGTCCGAGAAAATTGTACTCGTTATTGGCAGGTTTTCAGCTTACATTATCGACATAAACAGCAGGTTATCTGTCCATCCTACTATGGGCTGCAAGTTGTTCTCGTAAACGGTGCACATGTGTGCGATCATAATTCGACCCGCACTCTTCAAACCTGTTCGCATCTATTAACAGGCCGGCTGAATTAGGTCCACAAACATAGAAGGCCCTGGATTCTGAAGCAAGCTGCTATCGTGAAACGATGTACACGCGCACGTTTGTAGTTCGCTTGCGTTAGCTGTAGTTCCGGCACATATCTACCTGCTTCGCGTTCAATTGTCGCCCTCACCGTTACAAAATGGCTTAGTAGTCTCATCGTTCGGATTTACTTATCCCTGGGATCCAGCTAGAAAAGAAACTGGTGGGTTAAAAGTGGTCTTTCTGCAACAGTACTATTCAGGCCACTCATCGGTGGCAACAGAAGTTTTCTTTTCGCAGGAAATTGCCTTGACCATTTGTACGATGCCAAACATGCTGTGTTTGATACTAAATTACATATACTGCTCCCAAAGGCTTCAGAGTGTTGATGCGGACTAATGGTAGCAACTTTCCAACGTACTGTATTATCCCTTCTGGTTCAGAGATATATTTGTTCCTGCTTCCGTTTCGGATAGTGTCTGCAATTTGTCAGACTGGAATTGCAGACGACATGCTTCAATAAAATGGGTCCCAAGCACCGCGCGACTATGGACCTGGATAGTCTTGGAGATAAATCGAAACGATTTAAGGCCAGAACTGTGGTCCGTTTTTATTTCTTGCCTGATATATAAACATATATATATATATATGTATATATGACATTCTAAATTCTTATAGATTCTCCAAGGGACCGACCTTGTTTTCTTTAAGAAGTCGGTGCTTCACGGGAATTCTCTGATGGCTGGTACGGTACATGTGCCCAGGTAAACACGTAAGTATAGCAGAACTAAAACAAAGCTTCACGTTAGTAAGTTTGTAACACAGTTTAGGACTATCAGTATCTTACGCTGACGAGGCTAACTTTCGCAGTCATGTATGGGGCATGTAAATCACATTAATGCGATGGCAAGGATAACTGACGTATATTGAAGTGACATACAAACTTTGTCACGTTTATTACACAATCATCACAAAGAAGACCGCCGGATTGTTTGATCGCGTAAACCTTCTGGACAATCGCTTAGGCAGCTGACAACAGTCGATTACTACGGTTCGCGGAAGCTCTTCATATAAAAGTTCACTTCACTTATTAAACAGAATGAACTGATCATTACTTTACCAATACTGTGGTAGCAAATTCTGATTGAACAAGTGCCATTTTGTTCTGAGGCCTGGTGGTGAACATTGATTTTGATGAATGGACACAAGTAATTGCGGTAGTGTCATAGAACCCCACTTTTCTTTTCAGAACGTCTGCTTCCCAGGGAAAACGATTCTGACCGACTGGAATGGACAGAAATTTCAGGAACAGTCTGATGAAAATATTCTCTATTGATTACCTACTCGTTCTTTAAACTGCTACGCTCATTGGTCGTTTGGTGACTTTAGCTAACATTTTTGGTGACTATCCTTCAATCCTCTGGTCCAGGGAAATTTGTAAATCACTATGCACCAAATTCATACCCACACATTTCTTCTTCTGGGAGGTGCGCCTTAGGGCAGAACACAATGACTTTGTGCACTCATGTTTTGATTTGGTTTGAGAACAGCGGAGCGACTTCAGTTGCGTTACCACTCTAGTCTAAAGCATATCGTTTCAGTTATCTCAAGGTGGAAAATTTCGAACACTGTCGAACGCCTTTTTATTGCGTAGCGGATTCATTTTATTTCCCGGGCGTTTACAAACATACGTTTAAATAACGAGGTGAACTTTTCCCGGATACATTGAGCAAACTTGGCTTGTTCACCTCTCTCACCAGCTTACAACACATCACGTATTTGGTCAGCCTGAACCGGATAGAACAAGCTAGGTTTCGATCGCGACCCGACGTGCGAACGGTTTAAATACCAGATTAAAGGGTGAACTCCAACCCTTAATTAACGCCGGTTGTACAGAGGGAATGGCGTGGCGACTGCTAAAGGTAAGTAATATATAGCAAGAATATGTGGGCCTCATCAGAAAAATACTTAAACACAGGTTCAAGTGGCTGTGGTAATTCAGAAAGAAAATAAATTTGCAGTTAGATATTAAGTGATGTTTGTAAGTAACAAATAACACATACTTGAAAGCTTGCTGAAATCGATGTAAATGTACGCAAAATGGACAAATTTCACAGTAGCTCTGCGAAATGCGATAAACGAGCTTGGTACAGATGCCCACTGCTAATCCTCACCAGTTGGCCCAAAACGCCTTGCTTAGAGTGGCTTTAATAAAACGAAGCTGGTCGGTTCCAACCAGCATCGTCACTAAATTCGAGTTCATTTCAGTTCAATCTAGCACAATCCTATTCATTCAATAAGTCCTTTACTCGAAAAATAATGATAACCTTGTTCGTGTACGGGTGTTCATGAGCGTAACGCATAGTCTCCAGTGTACTGAATTAAGCGCTGCACGGCGGCCTAAGTTATGGTAGTAGCCCAGTGTCACAAATCTAGGTTTTGGTTCTTTCGGGAACATACATTGTCCGTTATTTCACGGGTCTGACCACACCATCTGATACAAGGTGCATCTTAGCACACGACACTGATGAGCACTTGAGAAATGAAGGGCTGCGTTTCATTCAGCTTACACAAAATCCCCTCACTGTTGAACGTGAGGGAATGGAAGCCGAGCATAACTGACAGTCCCTTTAGCTAACATTCCTGCCCTGAATCCTTGTCGGATAGTTTTGTCCTGAATCTTATCTATTTAGTGATTTGTCGGGAGGTTTTATACTGAAGTAATCAGCATAGTTTAAACAGATTTGCTGTCCTAAATTTATATAGTCACACACCACATTGAGTCACCTTAAACGTTCTTGTTTGTTGTGACTTGTTGCCCTCAACTCGGTATGATTATTTTTATTGGGCTTACTAGCTTACTAGCAAACATCCTGCTGGAATGAGTAAATCCTAACACATTTGTGATAAAATGGTCTGGTTATCAAGCATACTAGCTAACGGGGCAGATTTCTCCGAAGGTTTCTAGGAGGTTTTCAACCTTTCATTTCCTTCCAAGGTCATTTGTAATCAGTAGCTACAGCGACCTTGTAAGGTAACTTTAGATGAAGCAAATGACGTCGTTTATCGCACTGTTCGTTTTTGCCATTGTTGTTTGAGAAGTTCGGAGATTGGGGTGCTCAGAGTTCTAGCAGTAAGAACTCCGACATGAACTGTATAGTTGTTGTTACTGTTTTGCTTATACAACACATAACGGCACTCACACCGATGTTTGGAGTCAAATCTCCGATTGCTTACGTGGTATGGTTCGAGAAAACAGTCCAGGACAAAAAGTACCGACATCTTCAACATGTTAAATGGGACTTTTCGGGAGGAAGTTACCTCCAAATTTTACACGTTACATCCCTCTCTAGAAGTGCGTCGATCAACAAATACACACATGAAGCCACTGACTCAACTTTTGGCTGGTCAGTTCGTTGAGCTCAGGTAACTTCGAGTGCTGGCGCTGCCAGAAGGTTGGTTATATTTGAGGTATGGTTACACTTCAGCGTCTGCCTTATACTCTTACTCGTAATGGCTGGCCTTCTATTTTTAGAGGTCTCTTGAGCATTATTCACTTCCGCGCTTGCGGAGTAATGCCGACTTACACTAGGTGCGTCGTGATATGGGTACGACTGGATGAAGATGGACTACGTCGAGTAACTTTAAAAGTGGGTGGCCAGCTGTGAGCACGTGATAAATGAGTGACCAAAGATAAATATCAGTATCACCACATGTGTCTATTGTCAGCCTGGAGCAAGCCGGTGTTTCAGCGCGATCAATCATATCCACGATCAGCGGTATATAACACAAACTCGCCAAGTGATTCTTGAGTGCATTGGAACCCATGTACAAAGTGTTGTCAGTAATAACCCATAAAAACTACAATCTGAGAGCGCAAAAGGTTGTATTTGTCGGAACGGAGTAGTTACTTTAAGGAATCGAGAATGTTCATATGAAAGCATATTGATATTTATGTTCATTTAAATCCTAAGTGATTAGTTTTTTCTGGTGCATCACTTCTGACGGAGGGCGTTTCTGGAGAACGCTGAGCATGGTAATGCAATTTCTAAAGTACGTTGGTAACCCTTTTGATATGCTGAATCATTCCTTGCGGGTTAAATTTCACGACATTGAATTCTACCCGTATTCTTCTCATGGCCCGCTTTCAATGACCGCAATATTTACACCTCGATGAGAGGTAACGACATTCGAACTGTGGAATAAAACCAGGTAATTAGGGAACAAATGGTAATGAAACATGTTGACATGACGTAGAAAGACGAGGTTCAGTAATGAAGCCACACAATTGAGAGATGTGATATACTGTTTAGCGTGTCGCAAAATGGTTGCAAAACGTTACAGCGGAATCCATAAATGGTGAGGCGAAGCTGGAAAACAGCGTGATGTGTGTCAGCTTACCATAACAGAGTGATAATATTTCACTGCTTTGCGAACCCATTCCACTCACAAATGCACATCTCTATTATCCATCGTTTGGAAGGAAACCTGACATGAAAACAAGAATCGTCCAGTAAATATGGCATTCATTTTATCTCATCTAGTTATGTCCTAAAGCATACAGGTTTCCAGCACTGCGCCGCCTTTTAATCTCTAAGGTGTTTATCAACGACCATTTGATTTCTTTCATGGACCATGGTGCCGGAAACACTGGGACGATGGAGTTGAAGTGGGTGCTCACCACCTTATCAACTAGAGCGAACGCGTTCACTACGGTCTGCTGCTGGTGCTCGCGAACAAGACACGATTAACAGACAGGTTTTGGGTAAGGAACTATAGTTGAAATTTTCGTAAGATGGTTTTTGTCTATGGATTTGTCTGTCGGGTCATCTCTGTGAGATTACCAATATTGTGGACGGATGAGACAACGGCTAACCAACAACCACTATCAACAGCGCCCGGTGACTCCACACGTCATTTTCTACCGATTCATCAACACACAAAAGAAGAATGGGAATCGGGATGGACACACTTGTATGCTAGTTGCAAACTTCAATTTCATGCCCCTGACTGACTGTCGAATTTGATCGTCCGTGATTCTAATTTTTTGAATGTATACGAATTATTCACCATACAATGAAGATGGCTAAGGAGTAAGTTACCCCAGGTTCAGTTCGCTTGAAAACAGTTCAGTTAGAAGTAGTGCTCAGGATGAACTATGAGTTAACAAAATATATTGAGAGGTGACTCTGGAACTGGGAAGTGTTGTCTTTAGTTGATAGATTTCTAATATATAACAAAATATATACGTAGAGTAAAAGTCTGTTGGGATAAATGGTCTCGTTATAAAATTTCTCGGGTTTGTTGAGTTGGGGAGGAATTTCCTCTAAATAAATTGCCCAGGGATGATTTGTTTCTAGATGTGCATGCCCGGATGAGGTTTCACCATGTTCCAGCGTTATCTATTGCTGTAAATTTAATCTTGTTACTACTTGTACACATCAAATTTGAACTGGCCAATTCGAGTCGAATATCACTTTTTTTTTCTCCGTTTCTTTTGTCTTACTGTTGGTGTCACTTTGGCAACTGCGTTGTAGTCGTACAGTGTATAAGTCGATCTTATTGAAGTACAACCGGAAGGATAGTACCAAGACAGCAAGCAGTCATCACTATTTGTAGCTTAGATGAATCAGATGATATCTGTACAGAAGTAGCTTTTCTTGTATGAATGTTCTGTCCGTTTCATTGGTGAGGAGATGAAAGAGGTGGGCTTTACAAGAAAGGTGTAGCTATTAGAGCTATCGTAATACGGGACACTACTGTTTGTGTCTTCTGTCTTGACAACATCTTTGAACGGATTACATACTTTCATTTTCAAGTTGACCATCACTCACATTTGATCGCAGCGTTCGCATTCAGATAGACTATCCAGCCAGCCTCTTTCGAAAAGAAGCACTAGACTCGAGTTTCGCTCTCATTAGAGCTCGTCAGTAGTGCATATCCTTGCCA